>CAJJDP010000033.1:159684-392695 GCA_905182995.1 Paramecium octaurelia
TAATAATAATAATAATAATAATAATAATAAGAATCATAATATTAAATATTTTTCAAAGTTATTATTTTAAGACTGTTTGCTTTAGAGTTCTTCTAAGCCCTATCAAACTTATTATTTCTTGTATTTTGATTAGTTTAGCATTATTTGTTAATTATTTATTATTAAATCTATTTTATACTCGTTGAAAAACAACTTTATTCTAATAGAGTAATTGTATTTTAGATTAACTTTGATCCATACCTATTGTTATACTAATTTTTCCTTCTTAATCTAGCTTATTTTATAATAGCTTTTGCGCTTATTCTTATTTACACTATTTATATAATCCAATTTCATGATGGATCCAGCATCTATTATAGTTAATTGTTTAATATCATTATCAATTTTACTTCCACATTTTATTTTAATATTGGATATTAATTCATCAGCTAGCTTTTGACTACTTTTTTACTTTGATGATCATATATACTGCAAAGTTATTAGAGTTTATTTGTTTTTAATATTGTACGCAATCATTCAAAAAAGACACTCTCTGTCATAATCATTAATCTTAAAATTTATAATTGAAGTTACATATCAAATAAAGTTTAAATTAAATATGATTACTTTCAAATTTATTTTTTTATTCAATAACTGTTTAGCATTGAGTATTCTCTTTGAATCTGCATCAGTTAGAGTGATTTTTATATTCAATTGACTATATTTTTGACCTTTTAAAAAATCTACCTTTTGTTTATCAACAATGAGAGATGTTGAAAAATTGAATGATTCTAGTAACATGCAAAAAATTACTAAAGGTCTTCTTCGGAAAATAAAAATACGAATGCATGAAATGCCCGCTTGCGAGAAATAAAATATTTTTCAATGCTCAGAATATTTTATGAAGTATTAGATTTATTAATTATTAAGGATATTTTAGAAAAAAGTTATTTGATTATCATATGATTTGAAAAAGAAAGAGAATAAATTAAAATAACTTAGAAATAATAAGAATATTCGATAATGAAAATTAAAAGAATCAGGAAACATATATTAGATTGAAGATGATAAAAAAAATTAAATTTAAATATTCAGTTAAGATAAAATTAAAGGAAAAGGAGGAAAATAAATAATAAAATTAAATTAAAATCTGAATGAAAAATCAAAAAGTTAAAATTTTGATTTTAGATAAAATTTGAGCTTTGTTTTATTGAATGAGGGATATGACCACATCTGAGATAAAATATTTATGTGTTTAATTGTAAATTTACAAAATAAAATTAGATTTAAGAAACAATTGTAATTAACATTAACAATATCCTAAATTTAATAATTTTCATGTAAAATCTTTTTAGAATTTGATCGATCATTCAGCCTGTTAATTTAAATAATCAATCATTTTTCAATTAATTCAATCTCTTGCCAAATTATGAGACATTATATATTGAGAATTTAGACCTGCTAAAATAGAAAATTTTCTTAAGATATCTTTTAAAAAATATTGAAGTTTCATCAACTATACTAAATTCTTACCTAAAATTTAATTTTACATCAAAATAGTGGGTATTTTTAATATTCTAAAATACTTTTTAATGGCTCTGATTCGTAGCCAATAACGTTATATACAGTCCCATTTGAGAATTATTTGCAAACTGGTTCTTTTTCTTAGCAATTATTTAAAACTAATTTTAATTAAATCATTTTTGGTTCCCTAAAATGATAATGGTTTCATCGTTGTTGGTGAATATCATAAATCTTAATATGTTTCAAACTTGATTTCACATTCCCAATGTTTTCCATTGGGTGTATTGAGGAAAGTTGAGATTATTATTGAATTCAAATTTGAACCAAGAATCAAATTAAGCTCAGCTCCAAATATTATGGAATATCAAATGAATATTTTGTGCACACAAATGAAACATTCAAGATACTGGCCATATTATTATTGCCCATTAACTTTTGGATATAATATTTAATAATTATTATCTTTTTGGATATCATATTTAATATTATTATCTAAAATGCTTTTGAGACTAAATGACGATTTTTATTTTGGAACAGCTAATTAGAAGTAAATGAGAATCAATTATTTCGACTTAAAATTATTTTCCTTTATAATCAAAAACGAAGCACAAAATTTTTACCAATAAATCTATTGTTTTCTATAAAGACATATTTTAAAAGATCCTTTATCTCAACTTACACCAGAAGTATTTTAATAATCCTAAGAAAAAAAAATCATAAAATAATTATAATTAAAGACACTTTTCATTTAGATAAACAACTGGAAGAGGAGCATTATGACAATTAAAAGGACTGTTAATATTGACTCTATATGTGAACTGCCTATTGTCTATAATTTCAAATACCTTTGGATTGACAATAAAGGATCTATATCACTTCATTTGAAAACTCTTATGACTAAGATTAATTAAATAAATTACAATCTCTATTCCATATCTTCAGCTATGAATTTTCCTCAAATATTTACATGGCTGTGGCATTATCCTTAAAGAATAAGGCAATAATAGAATGCTTTTTGCCTAAATACTCCTAAACTATTAAAGATTAATTGATATTGACAATTGAAAAGTTATCGAAGAAAGGTTTGTCATACAAAAATGAGAAATTTAGGGGAAGCATTTAATAAAATAATTTACTAAATTAGGAGGTTATACCACACAATTTTAGTTGTTATTCAAGTTTGCCTGGATCAATTTTCCAGAACACAAAAGTTAGATGCACATACAAACTAATACTGATGAGTCATCTTAACCTCACTTAAGATGATGTATTGATTAATCTAAACAAATTGCTTAAAGATAAGGATTTTACATTTTAGATGGTAATTAAATTTGACCAGTTAAAACGAGCTATCTTTAGCATAAATGTATTCTCATAAAATTATTATTATTTAAGTAGACCAAACAATCAAGTAATGAAATTATATATATGATAAAAATCTGTAAGAATTTTAACTGAAAGAAGAAAAATCATCCAACATTCAATACAATCAATATATGATATATAATTATTCTCACCTTCTAGAAATGGGTTAATAATCATCATCATCAAATTATCTAAATAAGTAATTAGTTAAAGAAGATTTATTATTATTATGAAATAATATTGCAGAGTCACTTACAGAATAGTACCAAAAATACAAGAAGAAGAAATAAATTAATTATGCAATGAAGTTTTAAATTATAGTTTAAACAGAGTTAACGTTGTTTTTTAGATGAAATGATATTTAACAAATTAAAATAGAAAGCAAGGATGTTGGCAATTAAAAACCATAAACTTAAATTTAATATATTTTTATTAGTAAAGGAAATCTCTAAGTTTTACTATTGGAGCACAAGGTTTCTTAGGATTTTAAATAATAAAAGGATATTTTACTGCTGAAATTTATGACTATCATCGGTTTTTTTTTAATTAAGGAATTGAGGGGATTCTATAATATTAATAATTTTGTCCTAATCCTTGACAATAGAAATGAATACAGAAATTTAGTTAATCCTGTTTACTTTCAGTTTTTACAACCATATTCACCATTCCTAAACCCAATTGAGAATGTTTGGAACAATTTAAAAAACTGTGTTTATAAGGAAATATTCACTGAATCTCCTGATATTGACAATAATTAATCCATTATTTCTTTTCCAACCTCAGTTCAGAAATTAATGAAAAGCATATTATGTTATGTATTCCAAATTTAGGATAATGTTTTTATATTGATGATTAATGATTATAATATTTATTTAAAATTATATTCAACAAAGTATAATTCAGAACAATGAAAGCCAAATCAGAAAAATGTTTTTTTTCGTAAGTAATTATCTTCATAATGATCAAATTTATTAGGAAAATAAACGACTAAAGTTGATTCAAATTAAATTAATTCATTCTAATCATTATGGAAAATAATTTGATTAAAGTAGAATAGTTTATATTTTGGGGGTTTGTGAAGATAATGATTAAGATTATGATAATTCTAATAAAAAAATAAATCATAAAATTGTTGATTAAGCCAAAAAGGAAAGTAAAGAAATGTTGATTTAAACATATATAAAATGAATCGAGTTACAAAATAAAATAAAAAAAAAATGATATATATTTGTAAGTAATATTAACAAAATTCCAAATTTCAATTGTTTTAATTATATGACCACCTTTTCTGTTATTCCTTATTTGATATCTGCAAGTTATATTCGTCTATGTTAGACATTAGTGTAATCTTATAAAAGAATTTATGCATGCATCGAGAAATTCCTTAAAACTTTAAGAGAAGGAATGTCGCAATTTGGTTTTAATACCATAATTATTTTACATCATAATTTTTTTTCTAATTCATTATTTTCTTAAATTAAAAATAAAAGTGCAATACATAAATGCAAGGTACCTAAAATATAAATAAATTTGCTAAGATACTGTCCTATTTTTAGTTTTACTCAATCTATGAAAGCCTACTTTTTAAAGAAGCCTAAGCTGTCATATTTTGCTCCTCTAATGTGTTATACTCTTCGTTAATTTTAGGAATCAATCCATAGCTAAATATATCATCAGCAGTTATTTATTGTTATCTCGGTATAATTAATTTATTTTCCTGAATAAAGCCATCCTAATTTCATTAAATGATGTTGCTTTTAGATGATGTTATAAAATTTAGAAACATAAATGACTTTGGATAATTAATAAAAAAAGAACAAAAGTCCAATAGAAATTTCATAAAGACTTCATTAAGTTTTATTACATCAACAGTAATGTGTTATATGCTTGAAAATTTAGAAATTTAAAGAGTTTTAAGACATTGAGAAAAATATAGGAATCACAAGAGATGATTTAGAGTAAATTTAATATTTGAAATGGAAAAATACAATTTATTTTACATCATTACAAATATTCATCGGAAACGATATATCTGTTTTGTAATATTATATGGATTATATTAGATGCAGATGGTAGTCATCCTTTTCGAAAGTTTATAGTAATCTTAAAAATTTTTGATTTTATTAAATTTTATTATAATAAAACAAATATTATGTAATTTATAAATTTGGAATTACTAACTGTTTATTTTCTTGGTTAAAATTAGAATAAACAATTTTAGTTTCTTTTTTGTTAATGATCAAAATGTTAATTAGTCATTTGGCTCATAAAATTTATAATAAAAGCGTTGCTGGATGAGTTATATTGAATGAAACATATTTCTTTGCTTCTGGTAGATTTGTTATTCAGTCATAAAATAGGTAGAAGGAACAAAATGTATAAAAATTAAATATCTATACAAGGGAAATTATTTATTAATTAATGAAAATATGGAGAAATTAAAAATATGAAGCAAAAAAAAGTTAAAAGTTGTTGAGAATAAATAGTAATTATCGAAATGAATAAGTTTAAAACAATTTTCGAAATTGACCGCATACTAGAGGCTGTGTTTGAGAAGCTTTGTAAAGGGCTATAGTGCCCCTTCCCTATCCTTTTCTTATCTCCAATTATTCGCTTATGAGGGCTGAGTTGTTAGCGGTAATTTGACTTTATGTCCAGGTTATCAAGTCTCTAACTTAGGTTTGGCCTCAAGTGCTTCTTTACTAGCCTCAGTCTATGTTTTTTTGTTCGTATACTTATATTATCCTTTAAATACATTTTCATTTTACCTCAGATCTTTTAGAATTTTCCTAATTCCTATTTTCTCCTTCAGCTCTCACCCAGACTTGAACTATTCAGGTGACATGGTATTTAGGCCCATCTTCGAAAGGTATCACTTGAGTGTGCGAAGAGAGTCTTTAACTCTTTTCTGACTCCACACTCTTGGACATTTAGGATTTTAAATTCACACAAATCATCTAGGTCTAAAGAGGACCCTAGAAAATTAGCCAAATTGATTGGGTACACAAGTAAGAAATAATCTGTAAGAGGAGCTTAAAACTCTTCGTCGATTTTCTGCTGTATCAACAAAATAAAAGATAATAATAATAATAGATGTGAATGATGTATTACTATGAACAACCTCTTGGAAGACAAGTTTCATACTTGTGTGAAGGGTTATTTTTTCTTTATAGCTAATCTCAATCAATCTTGCATAAAATAAATCAATGAAAATACTCTTTTGTCTTTCTTGAGCCTTATTGTTCCTTATTATGGATAAAAGGATAAGAATCTCTACTTAAGTTCTAAAACCCTTTGCAAATTTGCTATTTTTCAATTCTACTCCTTAGAGAAAATTTGATATAAATTAATTCCATAAATTACGGTGCGGATTTAGTAATCATATGATGTTAAAGAATTTTGATGAGGAATTTATGGATATATTTGATTAAGAGGAATTGATCTCCATTTTTCTTATTAAATATCAATTACTAATTTTATAATTATCAGCGGCTTTATAATGGTGGGGAGATGTTTATTATGTAACCGAAAGGTGTATCAATAACTATCAAAACATCACAGCATTGTTATTTTGACTTCAACTTTAAATTTTGCTCAAGACTAAATAATATATATTATTTTGAAGAATAATGGGGTATAAATAACTTTAAGTTGAACTTAAGATTGTCCTTAAGGTTAAAGTTGTCAGATAATTTTGTGAACGTTGAAAGAAAGAAAATGTTTTTCACAAAGAATATGTTAATCAAAGCTATTGTTATTTTACACCCACCTATAATAGTTTTCTGGTAGAAGTGAACCAAAGTTAAGCAACTGTAACAATAAAAAAATAAACTTCTTAAAGAAATCCTGGAAATTTATATTTATACAGCACTCATTTTATAGATGATTAGTATATTTTTTAAATTTGAATTTAATTTGAGAAGAGCTCTAAAATAGAAGTATTTTTAGGCAAATTGAGAATAAAAAAATGCCAGCAGAGAGTTTCAATATTGTTAAGTCTTCGGATGACTAGTGATAAAGTTGATTTCATTGAATTTCAATACATTTCTTTTGTACATTTGATTTTATGGAATTATATTTTCGATTAAATTAAGCAAGGCATTGGTCGCATCAATACATTTTGCAATATACTTAACCTCATTTGATTTGTTACATAATCTGTTTAATTAATGGTACTATTAGAATTACATTATATTGACAGTTCTGAAAATACAGCTTATGAAATTTGAAAAGATTTCTTTACTTTTGATTATATATCAGCAGAAGAATATCTAAAATTGAAAGTGAAATAATATTTCGATTTTTACAATTCATCTCAATTAAATCATTTTTAATTTTCACCAAATTTCATTTTTAAGTCAAAAATTTGTCAGAATCCTTATCATTTAAATCTACACAGCTCTATTTGGATTATAGTATATATTAATATGAATTAAAGGATTAAAAAATTTCTGCGTGCTTTTATTAGAAACTAAAGACACTAAACATGTTATAAAACCATATTTTAGATATAATTTCTTAGAATCATTAATATAGCCAGAATTACTTTATAAAATAAGTAATAAGTAAATATATGTTTTCAACCGAAATTTAATTATTAAATGTTTATTATAATCAAACGGAAGAATACTTTGGGACAGAATTTGATATAATCTTAACACCATATAAATTATTCTTAAATGCAAGACTTTTTTAGGCTTAGTTTATTAGGTATTTTTTTATTTTAAGATACCTCAAGGCTATTCTTTATTTTTATACATTTCTATTTTATAACAATTTTTGAAGTAATGCATACTTTGTAATCCATGGCATTGCAGTAATGATTATCTCTTTAATTTTATCAAAAAATAGGAAATTCTCCTCAAGAAAAGTCAATATTATTTCTTTAAGAATTTTAATCAAATATTGCAAATTAAGAGCAAAGAGAATGATGAAATACGGTATCTGAATTTAGTATGATTAATTCTATTAATCAATATAAATTCCTATTCCAACTGCAATTGATATTCCGCAAACATTTGCTGAATAAGCATCTAATTTATTTAATATGAATAATGCATAAGGTTGATATCTTTTACTTAGTTCCCAATATAAATATACTAACGACAATAATAGAATCCCCTTTTTCACAATATTTTCATCGTAATAAGAAAGGAAAATTATTAGAAGTTATTTCACAATAATTTTAATTATTTCCCAGTAATAGGCTTGGATCTTATATTCATTGTATAAATAACCCCATTTTTATCTTGTTCTTTTTTCATTTAATTATGATTTATTGGAATACAAAGAAATTAAAAAATATGTAGGGAGTATCAAAGAGATTAAAATTAAAATTGGTAAGCAAAACTTGAATAACCATTAATAATGAAGCTGTGTATCATATCTATATGCAACATTAGCTTAAATCCAAAAGAAACCTGATATCTGTCTAAACGATATTAATGAGATTAATCTACCCACCAAAAATGGTTAAAGGTAGATGTACATATATATTAAGGTTGTAGTTATTACATTTAGATTGTATTTCAGTTTATTTATTTTTAAAGCAAACCAATATAAGACTAAAAATACAAAAATATAAATAAACGGCATGATTATTTACCATATTATTCTTGAATAATGAATCTGAACATCAAACATATCTTTTAATAAACAATCAAGTGAATGAGTCATCGATTAAATTGGATTGCTAATAGCGGTTACAATATTGTCAATATCTATGAATGTTTGAAATCTAAAAGTAAAAATAACAGAGACTATTTGCAAATGATTCGTTGTCATTTTGATTAAGATGCCAAAATTAGAGTGATATTACATATTAGACCTTATTAATTTTTGAATTACTTTTTTAAGAACCATTTGCTCATTTAGTGAAACGTTGCTTCTAACTGAGATTAATATAGAGATTAAAGTCCTTAAAAAATAATCACAAAAAATATACCATAAACTTATTGCAGTAATTGCAGCAATATTCTAATTATCGTCAATACAAGAGCCACAAGAATACTTTTTATTAGTTGAAAAATATCCAAATCCTCTAATATTTTCAATGTCACATTCTTCACATAACGCTCCTATATGACCTTCATAACAAGATGTATCTCCTTCTATCCATCCGCCATTACAATTATCAAGTAAATTTATACATTGATTTATCTAATCTGTATCAAAATAGGGTCTCCAAAACCCTGGCTTTAATTTTAATTAAGCTGAGTTAATTTCGCTAGTAGAGAAATCATCTTTCTATGAACAATTGTTAGAATTAAGGACTAATGAATACAAACCTTGGGATGCATTACATGGTATACAAGTACCATCAAAAACGCTTTTAATTTCACCTAATTAACAAGGTAATGATTATATATTCATTCTTATATAATAATTGTTATGAAATCCTATGATTTCTTAATTTTTTCCATATATTGGAGCGAATATTGAATTGCAATGAAATTGTAATTATAAGGTGAGATTCTATTAATCATCTAGGTAGAAGGCAATATTATCAAAATTATAATCAGATTAATTAAATGTGACTTAACTAAAACTAGTAAAATCAGAGGTAAAATTTGAGTCATCTTTTTCTTTAAGTATCCTACCACTTATTTCGCATTAAGTATTAACTAAATTTTCTTAAACATTATTAAATAAATCCATAGGAATCAATCTTAGATGAAAATTGTATTGCATATATTCTTATTTTTTCCAATTAAAAAATTAATATTTAGACAATGCTTATCCATTTGGAACATATAATGAGTCAGAATAGGTTTGTAAAAATAATTTATAACTTCCAATCTTAATTTATTCTATCAGAATATTTTCATTTTCTACAATCTTAACTTTAGGTAGGAAGCTATCTAAATCAATAGATATTTATAATTAAGAAGGAAGTTAACCAAAATCATTTCCATATTAAACTCCTATATTACCATAGATTATTGTCCTTTATTTAATCAAGTTTTAAACTATCTAATCCTTTAAGAATAAACCTCCGCCAAATTTGGCCTTATTAAAAGAAATTACAGAGTTCAGTATAAAAAAGGCCTCATTTCCTATTACATATATTGACCCGCCTTGCGATTTAGCGATATTGTTTGAAAAAATAGAATCTTTAATCAAAGTTTTGACATCCTAAATTTATAGACAAGTACCACTCTAAGCAAAATTTTGAATACACTTATAGTTTTGTACCCTTAAATCATATTATTTTTCATTGATATTCTGGATTAAGGATTGTAAAATTCTATGTTTTTCAATAGATTTTTTTATATTAAAACAGCCTAATTCTCCACATTAATTATCATAAATACTAATCGAATTCATAATTATAATGGTCTCATTTTCCTAAATATTAATGTTTAGTAACCCATTTTGACAAATATCACATTTGATACTTTTTAAATTAAGTTCAGATATTTCTATAAAAGTAAAATATGGTTCAATATCGATGAGACTTTATATTGGTTATTGATACAGATTTATTTAGTTGATAATACAATAACTATTTAATAAATTATCTTTGTTTTATTTCTACATCAACCAAAGAGGGGACTCTTAAAGGACTGAATCATTTGAGCAGACATATTGTTGAATTTCAACGTTTTATGATTAACGATTACATCTTTCTGTTATGGGAATATGATCTAAGGCCGAAATATTGGTAAAGTGACACTCAACGATCCTGATTGAGGAATTACTTTGCGTTGAATTCACACTCACTAAAGAATTTTATATTATTGAGTTTGAAATTCTACAATTTATAAGTTCTATTATTAAGGTCTTAGACAGAAAAGCAAAAGACTCATGAAATAATGAAAAAATCATAATATTCTTTAAAATTACTAAATTTGCATTATTAATTTGGAACAAACTTCGACCGAATTTTAAAGCCTATTATAATTAACTGTTAGCTTCATTAAATGTACTAATAAACCTTAAGTATTCTTACTTTGAATTTGTGAGTGTCAAATTTTCAAGTATAACTTACTGTTGTTTTGCTAGTAAAGAAAACTCTACATACAACATAGATCCCTTTAGTGAATATACATCATTAATAACAATGTTTGAAAATGAGATTTTTGTGGCCTCTAAAACATTTTAAATGTAAAGCAGACCCCCATGATTTCTACAAGAAATCTTAGATGCAAAAATATTTATAAACGATATCACTTAGGAAACAGAAAATGAAGTATCAATAAAGAAGGCCCCTCCATTTTCATCAACTTGATAAATTGAAGGACTAATCAAACTAACGACTGCATCCTAAATTTAGACAGATGATTCCTTTTCTAATTACAAATAAAGTCCTGAAACTGTAGAGTTAAAAATAGTGAAATTTCTTATCAATATTTGTTGACATATTATTTTGGCATTTCCCGTTTTGACTTTTATTGGAAAAGTATCTATTACTTCTTCCATAAAGATTTTCTGATCTATCCTAAAACCCCAATATAAATAAGGCTGTAGAATTGAATAATCAAATAAGTTATTTTCTACAAAACTGCAATTGTGTATTTCTATGCTTCTACTTTAAAAATAAAAAATACTATTTGAAGAATTTGTAATCATGTTGTTTTTGATGATTAGATTATTAAGATGAAAAGTACAAGACTTGCAATCGACAAATAAAATCAAACATGAATTTATTTAATCAATATAAATATATTGATGCATTAGATTTTTTTCAAATGTTGAATTTATAACATCTATTTGATAGTCTTCTTCAGATGATATTTTAATAATTGAAGCTATGTTAATTTTGTTTGTGATTAATAACAAATTTTGAATTAAATGCAATTCTGAAAATTTTATTTGCTTTAGGGTTTAAAATGTCAAGATAGAAGTTTTTATTTCAATAATAGGGTAATTAATTGATTAAGCCTTCGAGATCCTTAAATGAGTAATATCAATTATTGGTACATCATAAATTTTAATCCAAGCATAAAAGAATCGATTTTCTATAGATTATAAAAAACAATCAAAATTTTAATAAAGCCCTTTAAAATTGTGGTTGTCGTGTTGTTAAATTGAGATTTCATTTAATTGAAATACATTAGCATTTACAATTACTAAATCAGGTATTCCATATAATTTTTCAAAGGTTAATTTATCTATTTTAACCGATTGAGCTTCCAAATACATTAAAGTTATATCCAGTAAATTGTCAGTGGTTTAGTGTTTGTTTTCAAACAATTGATTTTCAAGTATCGAAATTGAATTCATCATTATTTTCTGATTAGGTTAAGTGATTTAAATGATTTTCATAAATTTGGCACTCTCACTATGTTTATTTAATTAAAAGATAGCATTTTATATAAAGATGAATTCTATATGAACTTTTTCATTGTAAAAGAGAAGGGTACTTTCTAAAAGCTCATTTTTAATAAAATTTAAGTTCATTAAACTTACATATTGATTAAGATTAAAAATTTTACCAGATATAATTTCATTTGATATAAAATCAAACTAATTTAATCTGAAATTTCTTAAAGAACTAATCTAAAATAAACCGCTTTAAGAAGATATTCGACAAGAAGATATTTGTATTTAATTAACTAATAATTCACCTTTTGTTTAATATACTAATGCTGAATTAAAAACTACATTTTAAATAATTACGTTATTTATCTCAACTAAATCATCTTCCTTAAGATCAAACCAGAATAAATGTAAATTTTCAAACGAGCTATTTATAAGACTAAAATTTATAATTTTTATTGACTGCTAAGATTACGTCTATTCAATTCTTATTAAGCTTCTAATAGAAAATCCTCTTGTACAATCTTTCACATCAAAATCTTAGATTAAAATATTTGTAGCATTTGAGATGATTGTATAGAAAGTTGTTAAGTCAAAGTCTTACTTATAGTTGATGTTAACTAATTCAATAGTTTATTCAAAAAGACTTGTAAAATGTAATAGGTTAGGACCAAAGGTGAAATATTCTATTTCAATTCGTATTCCTTCGATGTGCACTTTCTTAAAATTTACAAGCAACAATTATTTTTTAAATTTAAGTGTTGTAATTTCATTACCATAAATTTCCAGTTCCACGTCTCTGAAAAGCTATTAAAAATTAATGATTACATAGCTGAAAAAATATTCGAACTAAAATTTTGAGAGATTTGAAGTTAATCTGTTACCATACAAATTTATTTTTATTAGCTAACTATTTTTATCAAGATTTATTTAATTGATTTTTCATTAGCCATTTAGTAAAATTCTTATGTTTCAAACTAAAATAATTTAACAAAATTTACATATTTAAAACTTGAGTTAGAAAATAAATCATCACTTAAAATATTGTCTTGTCTAAATTTCAATTTTTCCTAATCACTATACAATAAGTTAAGTTATTATTCATACTCATCCAAATTACAATATAAATTTAAATTTATGATAATTTATTTCAAACATGGACCATCTTAACAGTCTACATAAGTTCCTAATTCTTAATCAAATATTCCTGTAAATCCAGATAGGCAAAAATAAGAGAAATAAGAGTATTATTAATTATTAAAGAGTGGATTTATCTAATGTACTTGCTATTCATCTCTTTCTTTACACAACTAACAATTTTATGGACAACTAACGCATTTGTTATCTATTAAGCTACGATTTCTTCCAACTAAACCCTATCTACATTTAACACAGATATTTGTATTATTAATGATTACACATTCTAAACATGATTCAGGACATATTTGAATGCAATTTTCTCCATAGAATTCATATCCTTATTCACATTTATTGCAAAGTATCTCATAATCTTAATCATTTTAACTTAATCCATAGTCAGTAAATTTATGATTGGCATTTAATAAATCTATGGTGACTCGATAAAAGGCTTGAATCTCATTCTTCCAATTATCTTTAGTAAATTTATTCTACTAATAACAACTCAAACAATGTAATTCTGATGGACACGATTGACATTCGCCAGTTCTTTTTGATGCGTAAAAGCCATTTTCGCAACTTAGACATTTGTATGAAGCCTTTTTTGGGGCTTAGACTTCGCCGACAAGATGAATTGTTAATTATTCAATTACGCAATATAGACAATGTAATTTAAATTTTGGACATTGATCGATAAATGAATATATTAAATTATCTGGATTATAAGGACCAAATAAACAAATACTATATTCTTAAATTCCTTACATTCTTTTAAAAAATTATTAACAATTTTCTAATTAATCTTTAATGCAGAGAAGCAATGAATCATCAAAATAATAGCCATCTTCACACTTTGCACATTTTGTGAGTGTTTATTCCTCATACTTTATAAAGTCATGGTCTAAGGAATTAATTGATGGATTTGAATCAGAAATTTCGAAAGCATATTTACAATTTTCTATTTCATTTATTTTGCAATCCTCTGCATTTAATGACAAATAATATAAATGAGTATCAATACAAAACAAACAGCGCAGAATTTTTAATTCATTTGAATATTTGCAACTGCTACAAAATTTTCCACATCTCTAACATTATCCATTAACAAGTCCAAAATTAAGTTCACAAGAGGTGCATTAAGTTATGCCATCGCAACTTTTACAGGATTATGAACATTATAAACAAGAGTAGCCATCTTCTGATATGTAATACCCACTTATACATTCTTGGCATTTTTTCTCACTTTGAGTTAATTTTATACATGCGTAATCTAATAAATTACAACTAAGATTAGAGTAATAACGATTTTGTTTACAAATGCCAAATGTCATGCTTGATAAATGTTTAACATTTAACTCAAAACAATTTGTTGTTAATACTTTCTTTATATCACAAAAGTCATTCACACCTTCTAGTAATATCAACTTAAAATTATTATCTATGTAATAAAGATCATAATCTAGAGCAGGCCTTAGTTATTTAGTATACGCATCTTAATCCTTATTAACTTATTGTGTGACAAAATCAGTAGTACAGATGGGACGAATATACCAATCAGCGGGATTCAATAAACAATCTACGCAAAGTACATTGTAGGAACTCGATTAAGGACTATATAGTTGTAAATTCATACCATTTTATACACTATTAATTTTCTGGTAAATAAAAGTATCCAAACATACATTAAGAGATTGGTAATTCTATTTTAATTTCCATATAATTTAATGTTGGATAGAAGTCTGCATAAGATAAGCATACTTTATTTCTTTCAAATTATCCAAAAGGACACACACATTTATGAAATTCTTCTAAAAAGACTCTTTCATTATTATCATAACAAGATAAACAATTAGAATTCAATGGTCCATCACAAGTTTAGCAACTATAATGACAATCTAAACAATAATAATTAATTTTACTAAATTCAATATTTAAATCAAAATAATAATTTGATTTAAAATAAAAACCAGATATTTATCCTTTCATCTTTTCATAAATAGTATAGTCACCTCCAAAAATAGCATAGTATTTTGTATTTATAAATAAATTGTTATACTGCTAGTTTCCAAGATAATAGGTTTTAGATACTAAATCAACATCTTCAAAATAATTTAATTTAAATTAAGACCTTTAATCATAACTATTTAGTCCATATTCAAAAGAAACAAAGTGCCATTTCTATAATAAATCTAAATACTGCAGGTCTCCTCTTAAACTGATTTTATCATTCTTTGGATTTTAATCTAATGGACTAGGATATGGCATCCAATAATGATGAGCTAAAACATCATATCCACTATTTTGTGAATCTGATTAATCTATATCCACTGTAACTTTTAGTAATTCATCTCCTAGTTCTATTTCATCTTGGTAATTTTTGAAAAGAGTTAATCTAACCAATAAATACTTCTTTAATTAATAAGCATCTTACGTATAGTATTTTACCCATCCAAATATTGAAAACCTCCTACCAAATTATTCAAATTCGAATTCCTTTTATACTATCCCATCAAAATTGAATAAATCTGGAAGCAAATTTATTGTATATTCATATTCATTTTATCTTAAAAACGATATTCTCTATGAAAATATTTGATAAATTGATCTGACTAATTCATTCATGAATATTTTGGATAGTCTTCCTCTAAAAATGGCTAATTCATAAACCCCATTAATCTAAAATTAATTGATTTTAATTACAATTCCAGATCCTCCAACATATAATGCTAAATCTCTTATTTGCTTTTTTATCTCAAATTCAAAAATATTATAATTTTGTGTAGTTCCTAATGTTTCAAAACACAGTTTGGATCCCTTAAAAGTTATAACATTTAAAATCCAAATCCCTTCATATTCACTTGGATTATAATAGATTTAATTCATTTTTTCATCAACAAACAAATGATGGGTAACTTCAGTATTCGTTATCACATTTGTATACAGAAATGCCAATACACGATTATCATTTAGTGTTTTCATATAAAATAGTAGCTATTATTTTGTTTTCATTTTATTAGGTTCTTATTCCACCCAAGGGTAAGAGATCACCTACCAATTTGCTATGCAAAAACTCCAAAATTCAAATTGCAATGAATTCTAAATTTGCGGAATATATTTCATCTCCACGGGATTTGAGTTACTAATCAATAAATCTTCATTGAACTAATAACAATATGTAAAACAGAAAACTAAAGGTAGATAAAATGATGGTGTTTAAATCTTCATATCTTGTTAGCTATATTTATTATTATAATTAATCCTTAATTAAAAACCTAAAATCTCTATATGTATTAATAATTTTGTATTGTCTTTACCAACGCGTGTTATAAATAATTGATTAAAATTATATCAATTATTATTAGAATATTTCTTTAAACTTCTGCTCTATGGAAGCTGCGTTGAAGTTAACATGATTTCAACTCATATTTTTCAAATATTTTTTGAAAGAAATCTCATTACATAATTAACTATAATTCTTTTTACTTATATGAAAATTATATCAAACGGTTAGTTTTAAATTTAGTTATAACTTAATTTAAAAATAAATAAATTTGTATTATTATATAATTTATCTTAAATTGGATAAACTTTGATTAATGTCATAGAAAAATTAAACAAATAAGGATTAGGGTAATCTTATCAAAATTTAAAATTAAGCAGAATAATAAAGATGAAAAACATTTGAAACAAAAAAATCATGGATTCAAATATTGATATAAATATAATTGATGATAAATTTTTTAAGGCTTTTTTTATTAATATATCAATTATACAACACTGGTTTATCTTTAATAAATTAAGTAGAGCATTAGCTTTTGTTAAAAGTAGCAAATAAGAATGTTAAAATGGGAACCTTTAAATATTCCTAAGCCTAAACTCATTAGTAATCTTATTTTCTTGATTCCGATGATTATTATAAAAATTAATCTAAAAATTAGCCGATATGATAACAAAATTTTCTACATGAATTGCATTCGAATTAATTAGTTTGATAAGTCTTTAGCTTATTTTTAGATGTCTAATAATTGGGAAATAGAATTGACTATTATTAATACAGAATTAAAATCAATAGTAGCCTCATAATATTTATAATTATGATAAACATATCACTTAGCCTCATATATTAAGACTCTATATTATCTAACATCCTCACTTCTATTTACTACAAAATAGCGCTATTCTTTCATTCGATCAGATTATCTGATTTTTTTTGGATTAACTCTTGTCATAAAGATGGCTGAAAATTTCTTATTGCTTACTTAAATAGGAGTAGCATATCCTTTATCAACACAAACCTTAAACTTATCCGAGAAGTATATTCCATTTTCAACAAGAACATTATTTCCAAATTCATCTTTACATGAGTCTTTTGCATAAACATTCGAAAATCCTTCTTTTAAAGTAGATGTTATGATATTATTTACATTTTCGTTCTTTGTTCCATGAAATAATATTCTCCACTCATCTTTGTTACCATCCATTTTAATCCAGTTTTAATCGTTTCCATACTTGGTAATATCTAAGCCAAAACCACAGCACCCTTTGGGAAAATAATAATCATAACTTTAATCAAGAGGTCCTCTTTTTTAAGACTCTTGAAAGCCATCCCAAACCATATTAAACCTGCTATCAAAATCTTGATTCCTTAGTCCAATCCCTTTCTTTTTGTTACGTTTACATTCAAAAAAATAATTATAAATTTCAACTGAGCCATTACATACTTTTTCAAGAAACTCAATAGAATCTGGTTGATCTATTAAGTCAGCTTTACTCTTAATTTTGAATGAAATAATGCTGCTTCCTTCTGTTAGATCTAAAATTTACACTTCTTTTGGATCAACCTTAAAAATTTTTGAAATGTTTTCCTAAAAGTTCAATAGATATTATTCCCTAAACATGCAATCAGATTTTAATTATTCATATTCAACTTAAGTTGTTCTGAATCGAAGACATTATTAATCTTAACCAAATGCTCCTATTATCGAATCAAACCCACAAGAGTGTATCCCATCAGTCATAAATAATTCTCTGTTTTAATCTCTTGCTAAAGCTTCTTTTAACACATAAAGCATTAATTCTTTATTCTCTTTTTCAATTTTTTGACCAATCTAATTTATTGAAATTGTTGAAGCATGTTCACTTTGTCTCAAAGCTTCCGTCAATTATAATTTTAATTTGCTCTTTCTATATTTTTTCTGTTCCTCGCTTATTTATTCTTAATATTAGTCTAAATCTGCAATTTCCAATTGCAAATGCTCTATTTAATCTTTTATTGAATGTTTATTTTTGAGTCTAATATCGCTTTGGATATTATATTGTATTATGGAAAAATCAACTTCATTTTATTAAATCAACTCACTTTTAGACCTTAGAGCACTTTATTCTTTAAAAATCTGACTTGCATTTTACATTTTAATTTAATTATTATAATAATGATTGATTTTTTCTTTTAAAGCACATTTATTAATAATTTTTAATATTCTATCAGACTATATACCTAAAACTGTAAAGTATATTACTCATTTTATCAAAAATTTTATTACCACTGATTTATTATGAGAACAACTAATATAGACTAGTTCTTTATTGTCATATTTACAATACTTCGTATGTACTTTTTTTGTATTGTTTTTAACAATAAACTCCACAATTCTAAAATTATTCTAATTAATTTAACAAATAACAAATTTTAGAATGATAGAGATGTTGATTGATCTAATAATAATAAATTTAAAGTGGAAACATCGTTTTCCTAGAAACAATATGATGTGATTGCTAAAACATCAAATTGTTTGTTAATAAATAAAAAACATAACCTCTGTGCAATAGTGATAAAATGGTTTCATATCAATTTACTTTGTGAAAAATCTACAAATTCTAAAAATAAGGGTTCTTAATTTTTTCGTTCTTGAGATTTAGAAAATCAATTTATCATTATAAATATGTTAATATGATATTAAGATATTTCTAGCAATTAAAAATAAGTATTAAAACTTAAATGAAGATGAGAGTTTTAATTTAAAATCAATTAAATATATTTGTTTAATCTCATTTATAGACACTTAACTGGCATCTTATTTTTTGCTAATTAGACAAGATTCTGTAATTCTTTATATGTATTTTATTCAAAAAAATATTAATTAGGTTGGTTAAATAATTCATTTTCAAAGTATTATTCTTTTTGATGCATTATAAAATATGCTATTAAGGAGTTTAAGAATTTGCAGTTGAGAGATTATTGGTAATAGGTAATTATACTATTTCCAAAAATTAAACATCAAATAGAGTCTTAGTTTCATTTTAGAGTGGGTACTGACAATAATCTGTATGACTGCTATTAGTTTGACAATACCAAAATAAACCACATTTCTTGCAAACTCTTAAACTATGTATTAGTGAAGCTGGATTGTTTGATAAATGAAATAACACTTGTTAATTTAATTTCTTAATTTCCATAAACAAATCTTACATTAATAAATATTATATTAACTTTTCAACGCAATCAAACCAACCGATATTAAAGGTTACTTTATCGATACCACTATTTAATCTTGCATTCATCAAGGTCTATATAGTTTGCACTTTTTCTTATATTAAAAGTTATGTGTATAATTTAATATTAGTTTAGAGTTCATAAAATATTGCATCTGCTTCTTTTGACTGTTGAAACAATTATAAAGAACTTTTGACCTCTTGCGAAATCATTTTATGATCATTGAGGAAATACTAAATAGTTCTTCGTAGAATTTAAACAAATCTTCTGCCATTTCAGGATCCTCAAGCAAATCAAAATTATTTAGAAATTCTACATCAGTAATTTCTACCTATATTGATATAGTGTTTATTAATTTTATGTGAATTTAATTACAGATTTCTTATCCAGAGTCTTAATTTGAAAAAAATAAAACTTATTCTATCCCATATTTTTTCATTTCCTATAATATTTTTTATTAATCCTACTGTTTTTCTTGAGATTTATCAAAATGAGTAATAACAGCTATAAAAAGTTTACGGTATCTATGAAATATAAAAATTTATTTGAATAATTGGTTTACCATCAACTACAGTTTTTCAAATTTTAAAATAAAAAATATTTTATTTAAAGGTTGATATGAAACGGCATTCAAGATTCCAACGGCTTGCTAAATTTTATTTTATAATGTAGCTAGTCCTGGAGTATCAATTACTTAAAATCCTTGTCCATAAGCTGATTAACCAAGAATAGATTACCTATTACAATTTATCATGAGTAATATTACTTTGTGGTTGATTTGGCTGCATCTACTTATTCCTAAGATTTGCAAATTTTATTAAATAAAGTAGTTTTACCAGAATCAGTGATGCCTATTAGTACGACAACAGGGTCCAAATTATTTTTTTCCAAATAATTAGGTTCATTATTAATAGGTAATAATTTCAGTTAGTTTTCAACTTTATCACATTATTATTATAATGAAATGAGCGATACATGGTTACACTATGAAACCTATCCAACTAGGTCTGTTGTTTTCTTTTCATTTTACAATTTAACTATTTCATCAGTTTTCTTCTTTATTTCAACTTTATTTTTTTTACATTCCTCAAATAATTGACTTCTTTAATATTCAGCTATTGTATATTTTACTTATAGTTAATTAAATTCACTTCTCATTTACTCATTTAAAATCTATAAGTCTTAACAATATTCTGAAATTTTCTAATTTTTAAGTTATTATTCAAGCAATTCCTTCTTTAAATTCTCAATTTAATTTATTGCCTGATCACTTTAAGATTTAATGGTTTATTCTTTATTTTAAGATTCAATCAACATTTAATTTTATAGATTTCTCACTAGTGACAATTCCATAGCCTATTAAGTTTTAACGTTTTATAATTATGTAAAATTATATTGTATATCAGTATATTGATCTTAAAGCTCACTAATTATTTATTCAACCTTAATTTTATCATTACTTATATTTGTTATTTCTTACAAATGCTAATCTTTAATCAATTTTATTTAATTTTATATATCATCTTAATTTTATGCAAATAATTCTCTTAAACTGTTTAACGTATCTTCATTTATTTTTATAGTATCTTCCATTTTACTCTTATCAACTTTCATCTGATATTTTTCTAATTCTAATAGATTTTTTTTTTCTTCAACTTATTTTAATTATTCAAGGAATTGATATTTTAGATATAAATAATCTAAACAAACTTTCAAATTTGAATTAGCTTAAAAAAGAGAGTTTTCCATCTGTAAATACCCATCTAATTAGATTTTATATTCTAAAAAGAAGATGTAAATTCTTTATACTGTTTTCATATAATTTTCATTCAATTTAGGCACTAAAACCATTACTTGATATAAAATATCAACATCACCTTCTAGAAATCTTTAGAGAATTAAACTAAAATTATATAATATTTCGATATTTTTCTGAATTTCTTAAATTTATGAAGTAGAATATTATTTGTATTGAAAATCTTTAAAGACATAGAATAAACCATCTGATAACTTTTAACTTGCATTACGTATAAAATTATTCACTTCTTCAGATCCTACAGTTTTATTTAGATTACTTATGATGTAATGAGTTACATCCACATCTTTTTTCTCTATTCATTTGATAAATACTTTTATAATTTCTCCGTTTCATCAATTTCCTTTTAAACAATCAATTAGTGAGCATTTTTCTTAAATTTATTCATAAGTTATGATTAGAAATCAGCTATCAATTTTTCATCTGTTCTTTTTTTACTATAAGAGTTTATTATTATAGTTAATAACTAACATTGATTTATCCATGCTGTTAATTGGCTTAGATCTATATCAGCTTTATTAATAAAATATTATAAATCCTCAGCTTTATTTTAAAATTAATCACCTGGATTTAAGAGAATATAGACAATTTTAATTTTTTATTGTTAACAATTTTGTTAAAAAATAATTGAATAGCCAATTAGTCATTGCTTTCTGTGTCATTGAAACCAGGGTAGTCAATAATGAAATGCTAATACTCTTAATTATAATAAATCTTAGGTGTTTTAGTGGTTGAATCTAATCCTCCTCTTATTTCTTGGAATACATCTGATTTTGAAAGAAGTTCAAGAGTTGTTCTGCCAAACTTGTCTTCATTGATATAAAATTAGGCTCCACATAAAAAATTATAGATTGTGCTTTTTCCACATCCTGTTTTTCCAATTAACATAATTACATTATCATGATTTTAACCTTGAAAATCCTCCATTTGCCTTTCAATCTTTTCAATCAACATCGTTAGTATTTATTATTTGTCTTCTTTTTATTTTTCAATTAATTTTAATTCATTTAATGAATAATATTTATTATTTATAATTAAAGAAATGTGGGCAATCTAAGTTTCAAGTAAGGTTTAGTTTGAACATCAAGACTCAAAATAATGAATACCCTCCATGAATAACTAACTATTGTAGAATTATCAACCAATCATTAATAATCTCATCATGCTTATTTTTCCATTCAATATTGATATATCTTCTAAACAAAAGTTATATTGAAAGATCAATATTTAATAAATTTTGAAATAAGAAAATATCTAATTTGAAACAAATGGCAAATAAAAAAAATATTAATTTGACTGATATTCTATTAAAATCTCTCATTTCATCGTCTAATTGAAGAAATGAAGAATGAAGAACAACATTAGCAAATTTATGAAAACCTGACAACAAATGATTTTTTATTAGATTCGGGATGGATGTTATCAATTTCCTTTATTAAAAAAAGATTTGCTTAAAGAATATTCTGCTTCCTTAAAAATTTAAAGAAATGATTAAAATGATTGTAATAACAGTATTTCATAAATTTTATATTTTATAAGTTTCATAATTATTTTTTCCTCCTCCCCAAAATGTTAAATATTATCCATTGTTTGTTATTGTTCCGTATATACACCAATGTTTACAATCAAGTTCTTAAACTAAAGATAGATATCCATCATTTTGAACTTTCAGTATGCAAATATGCATTTGATGTCTCAAAAATATAAGATTTATAACTTGATTATAAATGATTGGGAAGTTAAATTCATTCAAATAACCTGTAGTTTTCTTAAAGCATACTCTCTTCTTTAAATTTTCTTGAAATTCACCAAATTCGTATTATTCGAACACACATAAATGATTTCTTCTCTCAGGTAACCAAATGAATTAATCTTCCTTTAAAAATTTAACATGACATCCAATTTCTTATTCTGCTTGCTTAACAACTTAACTAAACTTCCACTTATTATTTTTTCCTTTAGCCCAAATTATAATTGAATCAGATCCACATGAAACCAAAACTGACTCAGATTCGTTTAGACTTAAAGAGTATACAATACCATTATGTTTCTCTAAAGAATATTGAGGTTTTAATTGATCATTATTAAAATCTAATTACCAAATTTTAATTAATTTTTCTTTACAACATGAAATCAACTAGTCTTCTTTTTATGTTAAAATTAAACATTAAATCATTCCTTTATGCTCATTATATTTTTTTAAACTTTACCATTTATTATTCGATTATTTCCACAATCTAATTGATTTATCAGAAGATCCGGAAATAAAATAACCTAGTTTTTAACTAAAAACTAAACAATTAACTAGCTCTTGATGTTCTTAAAGTGATTGACTTAATTTGATTTTTCCATTCTCAAAATCCCAGATTTTTATCTCCCTTCCACTTGTTGATACCATTGTCTTTCCTGTTGGATCAAATACTATAGCTTTACATGCTTCTTTTTATTAAATAGAATCATCAATAAATTATAATTATAAAGTACTCTATCCACTTAGATTACACAAAATTTCATTACAATTTTAGTATTCTGAAAATGTTGTGAAGAATTACATATTTTTAGTAACTTTATCTTTCCAAATATTATTCAATTAAGTAATGGAGTTCCCTAATTTAATATGATAATCTTAAAATTATTAATTCTCGTTTATTAAATCTATCTCTTCAAAGAAATTATATTCTGTGTATATTTACATTAATTCTTTTTAATTTTATATCCAATCCTTAATTATATCAAGCATTTGGTCTATTTTTTATAGAAGACTAGACTTCAAAGAAATCATTTGATTTTATAATGATTCCACTTTTTAGATGTTATTGTTGTTGAGATTTTCTAAAGATTCTAATAATTTCTTCCGTCTTTCTTCTATTATATTAATGGCTTCCCTTAATTCAATTTTAGGGTGAACAAATTGGAAATCTTCCATGCATTAACAACATAAAAGTCTTTCATTTATTTTTAGTTTAGAATCTAGAATAACCAATGAAACAGGTTGTTGATGTTTCATTAAACAATAAAAATCATTAGCATTCTCTTTCATCTTTGGTTTGTACATAATTAATTAATTACCAATGAAGTTTTATTTATGTTATAAAAATAGTATAAGTAGAATGATAACATTAAGATTTCTAGATGATAATAGCGATTATGTCATTTAATCAGCAATAAAATATATATTATTCAAGTTGCAAGTTCCCTTTAAAAAAACTAAAATGTCTCCCAATATCCAAGATTAACTAAAAAGAATTTATTCGCTGTTATTCCAATTAATATAGTCTAACTAAATTTACTTAATGCCAAGAGATTATTGTTTGTATTCTGAGAATTAATAATTTCACTAGTTTATTAAATAATCTTATTAAATAAAGATAGTAATAATCTCTATCCCCTTTATATACACGATGATAATATCTTTTATATCACTATTGTAGTTTACCAATTTAATAATTAATTTTGCCAGAAATTAAAGAAATCTTTTATCTCATTGTAATTGATAAAAATGTGAATTTACCAGTAATTCAACATAAAGCAATATAATATTATAAACAAAAAGAATTATGTATTTTTTTTGATAAATTTATTTGATTGGTTTTTAGTATCAGATTTTGTTCTAAATGGACTATTCTTTACAGTAAAGTTGCTGAAAACTATTAAAAAACTACTTTTATCTTGAATTTAAATTAATAACTCTATCCATAGAATAAATCAGGATGAACTTTCTAATTTTCATTATTTTATATACAAATAAGTGCATATTTAATATTATGATTAATTAGGTTATTGTTTCTTAATAAATTCTTTAATTTATTATTAATTTATTTTATGATAGATAATTTAGTTAGGTATTAAATAATTAGATGTTTATATTGAGCAACAACGATTAGGATTAAATTGAATTAGGCCATAAATAAAAAAGTTCATCTTGAAATAGAATGTAATACTCTTCATAAAGATATTTAAGTTTTATTATTAGAAGCTAGAGGAAGGTAAACCAGACTATAAAAGAATTAAAAATCATTTGGGGTTGGTTTTTATGAACATCGTAAATGGTTTATCTATCTTGTGAGACGCGAAGGCAAAAATCCCCTACGGCGAATATTTAACTAAGAAAGAAAAAATGGATTTGAGTTTTGAATATTCTAAATATAGATTATCATTTAAGATTGATGAATTATATTAATGCTATATATTATTTCAATATTTCAATTAACGTCTGCACTTATTCTGCTATCTTGACTTTAATTTTAATTTCTTATATTGTAATACTGGAATTATGTCATATGGATTGGAGTAGGAAAATAATTAATGTTCAATATTTAATTTAAAAGCTCTGACCTTTTGATGAACCGATATTTAAAAATAAGTTCTTCTTCCATTTACCTATTAAATTTGATGATCTTTTTGATATATTAAATATTTAGAATATAATATTAATAGGTGAATAGTTTTCTTTTTACGATTTTAGTTCTTGAAAGAATAGTTTATAATTCTGAAACAGTTAATTATTTCTATCATTTTTAGATTAACATTTTATAATTTATTATAGCATTACGAATAATAATATTAATTATATGAAATAATAGGAAATATTATTTAAGTGTCCGATTGAAACACATAATTTTTAAGCCGAATTTGCATGCTTCAATTAATTTTGTCAAAGTAATAGAATTTTTTGTTTTGAATGCATAAGAAATGGTGATCACAATATTCATTCAGGAGATTAAAGAAAGATTGCTGATTTGTTTGATTTTCTAGAAAACAACAGGCTAAAAATTGAAGAATTCATATAACAATTACACTAAATCTAAGCATATATTAATAAATCATTTTCTTTATTAGAGCAAGGTTTGAAGAATAAATTTCTATTAACAAAAGCAGAATTGTGTCAATTTGACCCAAAATAATTGAGCGCTGCTGTTAGTGAAATATTTCAATCTAAATTTGTTTCTATGAATATTCTACAAGATGTAAATAATAAATCCCTAGTATTATGTGATTTAATAAATAAATGTGGTGGTCTATTTGGCTTAGAGGATGTAAATATAGACAATTAAGATTATTAAAGAATTAAATAAGTAGATGAACTACTTTAAAATAGTATTAAAAATTTTCTCATATTTTTTAGGCTAAGACTTAATGTTAACAATTAAATCAGATTATAATAAACCTAAAGTTTATGAAGCTATGGAAAATTTAAAAAAATTACTCTCAATCAATCCAAATGAAGTTTAAAGTTTGCACTTAACAGGTAAAAAATCATATCTATAATTTATAGCTGAATTCCTAAAAATACTCAAAAACTATAACGAAGCCAATATAAAAGCTGATCAAGCACTTCAAAGAGACCCAAAAAACCCCTAATTACTCTAGACAAAAGGTATGTGAATCCTTTTAAATCTATTAGTTGAAATCTTAAAAGAGCTTGAGCGTTTCGATGAAGCAATTCAATGGGCTGATAAGATTCTTTTTATAGATCCAAACAATTTGCAATCCATAAAGATTAAAGGTAGACAATCTTTATAAAATTTATAGCTGAATGCTTAAAATCGCTTAAAGATTATAATGAGGCCATTAGATGGGCTGACAAAGCACTCTAAATAGACTCAAAGAATCTTTGCTCCTTGATCATAAAATGTATCCAAATCTGTAAAATTATTAGTTGAAAGTTTATACAACGTTGGAAACTATGGTGATGCTATTGTATGGGCTGAATAAGCATTAAAAATTGAACCAAGGAATTTGCAGGCATTAATTGTAAAATGTAGACAAACCTTTTTTAATATAATAGCTGGCAGTTTACGATTACATGCTAATTAAAATGAAGCTATTGCATATGTTGATTCAGCCCTTAAAATATATCCATTAAATAGATACTTATAAGAAATAAAACTCATGTGTTAATCTCCATATCCATATATATAACAACCACCATCCTAGTTGTAAGGGATTGGGCTTTTCCAGAGGTTTCCATGCAACCCACTTATTCCTTAACAAAATATTAACTTCAATAAAAAATGATTATATTTAATTTCACGTTAAGTGGAGACTAATAATACAATATTATATCTAAATTGATTTTGGAATCTTTCAAAAAATCTAATTATTTATTACTACTTTGATCCTATTTTGCTTTCATCTCAATAATCCTCATTTTCCATAGCAAAATTTGCTTTTAGGAATGCTCTTTTTGTAAGTATAATACATTCTTTCTTAATACGATGGGGAAGTTTATACTAAGAAATTACTCAATGAAAAAATATTTCCAAGAAAAAGAGTTAGATGAACTTCTTAGTTTTGCTTTGAACAAAATTAACATACTAAATAAAGCAAGTTAAAATGTTAAAAATCAACCTGAAATTAATTGGATATATAATGGCACCAAAATTATGGATAACATTGTTATTATTATTAAAAATGGTAGTTCGCACTTTATAAATTGTTTTATAATTGTGTTTAAATCCTTTTCGCCTTCATTCTTATCTTAATGTGCTCAAAAATAATTGATTAACATAATAATTGGTGAGACAATTAACAATTTCTTATTAACAGTTGAAAAGTAGATAATGTCGTGTGTCTAATATTTTGAATACTGTTTAAGGTCCTTATTACAAGCTATCTAATTCTGATATCAATTTCCTTATGTACTTAGCTCTTGAAATTTAAAACATTAACTATAATTTAAACTATAAGTAATTAATTATGTTAAGACATTAAATAATATTTATAACAATCAAGTAGCTCTCTTCCATCCAATAATAACTTCATTCAAATCCCAAGCATGTGGCTTGTATTGTCGGATGTTTGTTAGGAAATATTTGTCGCCTTCTTTCTTTAAAAGGACTTGCCTAGCATAGTTTTGACCATCCCAATCTTCATCATAGTTCTATTCAGCCAAATCGATGAGGTTTCCATTTACATTCGTAACAACAGCAACGTGACCCCACCATTATTTGCCACTTTTTTAATAAATGACGAGATCTCCTTTTTTAGGTGGAATGGAACTTCCTTGTGGGATTGATTAAAATTGTCTCTGTTATTAGGTCACTACATCTGTGACTGTGTTGAGATCAAAGATATGATAGGCACAACCAACATCACCGAAAACAACACCTTTGGTTTAGATAAGGTATCTTCTTGCAAATTCTACGCATTGGAATCTAAAGAAATAATGGATAGTATATAACCTCACTCCAGTATACAGTTATCTGTTATCAAAAGTGACATAATTTGATCTAAAGTTGATGCCTCTATTATAATAGGCTGGAACATTGTCAACAATTCCAGCAACAGCAGGTTCCTTATTACAAAGATTTCCCATTTTATTTAGTAATTCCAAAATCCAAAAATTTAATATTAGGACAATTAATTATATGTTTGATATAAGGTAAATGATTCTGATGAAATATATTGAAAGATTGTGATTTATTATGTATTGGCTATATTTTTATACTAAAAAATATTGAGATGGATAAGCAAGAGATCTAATTATAAAAATTATAAATAATTAGTTAGGATGGGAGGAAATTGTTCGAATTGCAATTAATGTTAAAAGGACAGGTTGGAGATAATCAACGAAATCGAAGTGACCAAAAAATCTGATAGTTAAAGAAGAGTATTGTCTTCGGTTTCATAACAATCATAAAATAGTCAAT
Source organism: Paramecium octaurelia (assembly GCA_905182995.1). NCBI lineage: Eukaryota > Ciliophora > Oligohymenophorea > Peniculida > Parameciidae > Paramecium > Paramecium octaurelia. The sequence goes on from CAJJDP010000033.1 coordinate 188,912, forward strand.
TAGATGTGGTATTGAATTTATCAACTTTAGAATGATTTTAAATAGATTAAGTGTGCACCTACTGAACAGAAGAATACTAAGTTTTCAGTGTTTGCTGAGGATCAGGAAAAAGACATCAAAGAAGATAAGAATTTGAATCAGAAGGCCGTTGTAATATAAAAAATTTGGAAGGGACACAAAGCCAGGTAGAATTACTAAGAAGTGAAGAAATCCCTTTCGGAAAAGAATTAAAAAGAGGAGGATAAGAATCAAGAATAGCAGTGCGATTAAGTAACAATAGCAAGTAAAGACAAAAAAAAGAATGTTTAATATTTCAATTGTCAGGAGTTTGGAGGTAATCAAGATACTCTAACTGTATAGTCAGCAACTCAACCAATTAAAAAACACGTGAAAAGCGTCCTTTGTTTGTATTTAAGAGTGGAGCTACATATGAGGGTGAATGGATCGGTAACAAAAGAGATGGAAGAGGAGTCTAAATATGGCCAGATAGTGCTAGATACGATGGGGAATGGGTCGATAATAAGGCCTGTGGGAAAGGATCATTTTATCATGTGGATGGAGATGCTTATATAGGAGAATGGGCAGATGATAGAGCGAATGGGTATGGAATTTATAAACAGAATAATGGAGCTGTTTATGAAGGCTATTGGAAGAATGATTTGCAACATGGGAAGGGAGAGGAGAAATGTATGAAGCAATATTTATTTAGGGATTGATTAATCAAGTTATTAGGGGGATTATTTTGAAGGGAAAAAATAAGGAAAAGGCAAGTACACTTGGCCAGATGGTAGTTATTATGAAGGAGATTGGGTTGACAATAGAATCAATGGTTACGTATTAAAATTAATTGATATCTGTTTAGGGAGAGTACTATTGGGCAGATGGAAGAATCTACAAGGGATAATGGAAGGACAATAAAATGCATGGGATGGGATACTATCAATGGTCAGATGGGAGATCCTATCAAGGTCAATATGTGGATGACAAAAAACAAGGGAGTGGTAAATATACTTGGCCAGACGGGAGATATTATGATGGTGATTGGCAAGATGGTAAATAACATGGCAGAGGAAAGTACGTGTTACCTGATGGAAAGATGAAAAATGGGATATGGGATTAAGGTAGAAGAGTGAATTGGTTGGAAGAATGATTGAACTTGATTAATTTGATTAACTAATTAATAATTGTTTGTATTATTAAATCATTTTAACAGATTCCTAGAAATTATCACTTTCATAATTTCATTTGTGCCTTCCAGTATTTGATGCACTCTTAGATCTCTAACAATTCTAATGATATAATAGAAATGATCACCTTTCTACTTGATATTCTCTCAAATATCCATAACCTCCATGAAGTTGCAAGGCTTCATTGGCCACATTGAAGCAACTGTCAGTAGCATATCTCTTTGCCATAGCAGAATACAAGGTTTTATCAGGATGACTGTTGTCAATCATTTGAGCAGCCTATCTCACAATCAATCTAGAAGTAACAAGATTGGTGGCCATGTCAGCAAATTTAAATTGTAATCCTTAAAATGCAGCAAGTGGTTATCCAAATTATTTACGATCTTAACAATTAGTAGTAATTATTTGGTACCATGCAAGTAATCTTTGGCTAAATCAAAAGCGAATGATGCACCTCCAAGAGAACAAGATGCAATGTTAATTCTACCTCCGTCCAATGCACTCATCGCCATTTTAAAGCCATTACCTTCTTTTCCAAGAAGATTGGATTGAGGAACACGTACATTATCAAATAGTACCATGGCTGTAGGTGAAGCATTCCATCCCATTTTGTCTTCGAGTTTACCAAATGACAATCCTGGTGTTCCTTTTTCAACCAAGATGCATGATACATCCTTCTCTGATGTTTTACACATTAACAAATAGACATCACTTACAGATCCTCCAGAAATAAAACATTTTGATCCATTAATTACATAATCGTTTCCATCCTAATTTTAGATCATCAATCATACTTTCTTTGCAAATGTCTTCATGTTCTTGCTATCACTTCCACTATTTGGTTCAGTTAAACAGTATGAGGCAAATGCATCAAATGTACCAAAACGAGGAATCCATGTCTTCTTCTATTCTTCATTACCAAATTAATCCACCATATAAGCACACATGTTTTGAATTGTTAAATATGCTGTTGTTGTTACATCTCCATATGATAGTGCCTCAAAGATTACACTTGCTGTTAAACGATCCAAGCCAACACCACCTTATCATCATTTTCTAACACTTTACCTGATTCCTATTTTACATATATTGTTGAGAATCCCATTGCTGCTAACTCACGTAAGACGTCCTTAGGAAAATGATGTTTCTTATCCCATTCAGCTGAATATGGCAACATCTTCTCTTTTGCAAAGTCCAATGCTGCCTTCTATATTTAGAGATGCTCTTCATTGAGAAAGGTGCTGTCACTCATGTATTTAAATCCGAATCTTGGGATGTGATTCACCATGAACCTATTACGTATTATTTACATTTTAAATATCCAAAAAATATAATTAATTACACCATAGCAAATGCACAATTCAGCATTTCTCTTCAGTGTTTTGGAGGATAAACTTCATAAGCTGTATCAAGGGAATGTTCATGTCCTGGAATCAATTCAATATTTTCAATTAAAAAACATCAGAACCATCATTGTAGTTGGATAGCATAATTACAAATAATACACAGACTTTGTCACCTATCATGTATTCTCTATATAACTTATTTAGAAAGTTGATGACAATCATACGGACATCATTAAAACATTTGAAAGAATAGCCTTACTCATTTCAAATGAAATCAAGCGTTCATCTGTTTTGGTATGTTGTTCTAATGGACTAAATTGGAGTGCTGCAATAACCATAGCCTACTTAATCAAAGTTAAACAATGGCAATATGAAAAAGCCTTCTATCATCTTAAATCACTGAAATCTCTAGTCAATCCCTCTTTACCACTCAAAAAATAACTCATATTATTCAACACTAAAATACACAACCACAAACAATAGAACCAGGAAAACAATATTAATTATTGTAATCTTATCACCCCATCCAAATTCTAACAACGAATTATTGAGTAGACTCAGAAGTAATAATATCTGGAAGATTCTATCCATTCCCAAGATGATATACAATCTACCGGCTCTTGTTAAGGTGGACAAACACCTATATTCTACTCACCCAATAAACAGAGCTTAATCTAAAAACGAAAGTAATCAACCAATCCTAAGAGTCCAGAAAAAAGAACAAGTAGACACATCAGGAACTACACTTTCTAAATTGATGATTCTACTGCACAGTAGCTTTAAAACATAGAGCAACAAGTTCAAAGTTCTCCTCAATTCAAAAATGAAGAAGAATAATTAATACTTAGACATAGAAGAAGAAGAATCACTCATAGAACAAAAAGTGCTTTGAATTAAAAATGATTATAATTTTATATTAAATAGTTTGAATGGAAATTATAAAATTACAATATTTGGGATTCACATACATCTATAGAGATAAGTTAGAGCATTCTTAACTCAATTAATTCATAGTGTAGAATATAACAAAAGAGTCCTATTAAATCAAATGGATTTACTCAGATGAAGTATATAATCTAAATAATCCTAATTCTATACTTTATCTAAGAGAAAGTATTTAAGAAAAAAACATCTAAAAGGTCGTATTATAAATTGAAGATCAATATTGATTATTAATATATTAATTGAAAAGTTAAATTAATTTTAGGAGATTGCATTACATGTGTCTAAATTGTTATTTCTTATCTGTAAATACTCTAAACACTCATTAAATAATTACTTAAAATCATTAAATTAGAGATATTATTAGAATATAAACCATCCATTTATTTGTACTGTAAGATTTTGGATGAATTATTGATAATTAATTAAAACATTTCAACACTCGAAGTTTTACTCTATTATTAAATGAATATAATCATAATATACAATAGAAAAACTAGAGAAGATAATTAAATGAAGAACAATTTAGAAATACAAAATTATGAAAGGAATTTCTAAATATAGAATTTAGAAATGATTAACATCCTACTCATAATTCTTGAACAAAAAGTCTCAATTTTAATTTAATACTTACCTTTCATTAAGACTTACTCATCAAAGATAAAATCAGAGTAAATAGAAAGACTTAAATTGACTTGTGAGTGAGAATGCATGATCCTCATTTATGATGATTTTTATTCAAAAAAAGTAATGAATCCACAACGCTTGATTGAAATAGTTACAAATAATCATAAACAATATCTTATTTATAGTTAATATTCAAATTATGTATTTAGTTATTTTAGGATAAAAGGTCTGTCCCTTCTTTTTCAGATTCCAATTAGCAATAATGATATCCTCGTGTTCACTTTATTATTTTTTATGATCTAGTTGCTCTGCTATTTAATACAATTGATTGTCATCATCTTAAAGCACACATTCATATTCTTTGTCGAACTTGCTCATTCCTTGTAGTGAGATATCCAATTTGTGATCAAATGAAAGCAAAGGAGAATCTGGGTTGATTTCCTTCAATTTCTTTTTTAATTCGTCCTAGGTCTTCTTACTGTATAAAGGTTGATTAACTTTTTGATTGACTTGTATAATTTCGGTAAATTGCTATTATGGAGTATAATGAGTAGAGTAATTTGTATAAATATCTGCAACTACTTGGGTTGAATCCATATAATTTGGTTTTTCATCAACAGAGTAAGGGTCTCTATTTTCATAATAGCTGTTATGCTTTTTTCTGATTTAACGGTACCATACTCTCTTATCTGCTAGTAGATGGTCATTCAAAGCCAAGTTCAACTCGTACTTTTGACGAAAGTCATTGGATCTCTAATATAAGGTTTTGTCTAGAGTTCTTCCTGTTCGATTACCCAATACTAGAGATGTCTCTATCCTATTTTATTATAACTATTGAAATTGATTGAGTATTCTTTCTTCTTTAGTCACAACCATTTTAACTTCTTTTTTCATATTGTCAATTAAATCAGATTTTTATTCTTAACGAATTCTGTTTTTTAACTTCATCATCTTCAATTGATATAATAGATCCTACTTATTAATTAATTCAGGCTAGATCAAATTGGGTTTCTTCTTTTTTGGTTCAACTGAGACTCTTTATTATTTTATCTTATTTTCTAACTTCATTAATCCCAATGAAGGTTTTATCGATTGATAGAACTTCTCAAATCTTGATGGTTCAATATTCTGGATCTAACTCTATTCGCAGGATTAAGTCTTCATCTCTGATAGTTTCTTTAATGAAAACTTGGGACCAACCAAATCCCTGTCAGACATTGGACTTTTATTCTTCATAATTTCGATTATGGGATCTTAGAAGATATTCTTTTATGTGTATTTCTCAATAGTAGTAGGAGTTGCCAAATAATACATATAATTTAATAATAATCATATGAATTAATTTTATAAATGTCCAGATGAAAACTTTTAATTTAGCGATCCAGATTATCTAATTCTTGCCAACACTTCTGAACTTGTCTATGTATTCATATTCATGTCTGTATCTCTATTAAACTCCTTACGTTAATTCTTCTCTCCTAATATGTTAATCAGCTTCTACCTCTTTAATTTTGTTAAACATCACCTGCTTTTAGTTTTTCAAGTCGTTCCCTCTCCAATTTCTCTCTATGTTCCTCTGCTAAACTCTTTGGTCTAAATTCTTAGTCATACCATATCATAAACTATTTTATTTCTTCAGGATTTCTCTGTTTTTATGGTAATTCTCCTAAATATATACTATCTAATTATTATTACAAAAGGATTTACCATTCTTTTGTTATTATTGCTATTGTTATTATTATTATTAAATGGGTTAAGTTTAAACTTTCTTTCTTTCATTCAAATAACTCGTTAACTTTCTCTCACCACCCTATGCAAAATTCTCCTCCAAAAATAAGTCCATCTCTGAATTTTCTTATAATCTCTATGGCTATTGCTTTTAAGGCTCCTACTCTTTAATATTCTTAGCCACATCCTTCACTTTCTCTGGTGATTCGCTTTTGCTAATATTTGAATTGCTTGATTCTGGTTCTTAATACTTTATTCCTTTCACTACTTCATCATATAACCCTCTTACATAGTGTTCCAATCTGATGTTTTTATTGACCTTCTTGAATATGGGTGCTTTGTCATCCCCTTGATTTTTTAGTTTAAGTTTATCCATTAATTTATCAAGTTTCTCCTTTACACTTTGATTTTCAATCCCTCCTGTTTCAATTACACACCCATCGTCCAATTAAGAAAATAAATCAAAGAATTCCTCTAAGTCATCTTAGAAGATCTTAATGAATGATTTAAATGCTTTTATCACTTTTTCCCTATTAATTTTACTCTTGTCTTTCTTGCTTTTTTTTTCTTTCTTACTCTGTGGTTTTTCTTCTCTTAATAAAGCCTATCCCTTTTGTTGAAGCTTCTGAATTTTCTTTAGCTCCTTTTATTTGTCGCTGGAATCATGCCTTTTCTGATGTTTTTTATCTTAAGACTCCATAAATTAATTTTATTATAAAATCCATTGATTAATATTACAAACAAATTGTTGTGCAATCGTAGATTGTACTATGATCATTTCCTATAATTTATGGCCAATTTCTCTCCTTTTGATAAAACTGATTTATAATTTAAATAGATTTTCGTTTGTAATTTCCAAAATATGCAATCTTAGAAATATCATTTAGTTATTAGAATATTATTTTTATACTTTATTGATAAAGCATACAATTTAAGCATCTCAAATATTTTTCTTTTGTTCTTTATATCAATAATCCATTAAAGAAATAATATTAATGAATAACTTTAATTCAATAAGCTTGAATAAACTCATTTTATTTATTTAATCATGAATCTTAATCGACATTTAATATCATTTCATCAAAATCAATAGATCAATTAAGTAAGTTCCTAAAAATCGAAAAAGAAGTAAATCTGATAAATAATATAGATTGTTAAATACGAATTAATATCTTTGCTTTTTAGATCCTCATCTTAAAGTAACATAAAATAACTCTTTTAGGAGGATCATAAAAGAAAAAATATTTAATAAGCATCAATGTATTATTTCGTTTGATTAATTTAAAAATGGGTTCAAGTTCCGGAATAGGACTCTCGCCCACAACCAATTATATTGGTTTAAACTTAGATAGAAGTTTACACTTAATTTCTCAAGTGAGATTATCAATTTATCTTAACCGTATATAAGTATGAATAGAAATTTAGATATTATGGGTTTATGTTTAACCTTCAAAGTTATTAATAATTAGAATCCCATAAATTTCCAAAGAATAAAATAATATATAAAGAAATAAAAGGAAGAAAAAAGAGTATTACGAAAGTAATCACTCGGCTTTTTAGCTAAGTAATAAATCCAAGTATAAACCAATATAATTGGTTGTGGGTTAGAGTCCTATTCCGGAACTCGAGCCCATTTTTAATTAATCAAACGAAATGATATATTGTTATAATCATTTTAATTGTAATCATCAGATTAAACTAATATCAAATAAGTGATTAGTAACTATTGGTATAAGTATAAGCAACTATAGTGATTAATTTGTTGAAAACTAAACTGATGTTCTAACCAAAATCATAGTTAGCAAATGAAAAATTAATTTTCATCATGATAAAATAACTTGGTGCTTATAAAAATGTATTTCAATTTTATAAACATTAAAAGCATTTATGATTTATAAATGAATTGATTAGTATATTATATGAAATTAATAGAACAACTTAGATAAAGAATATAATCTAAATTTTAATTTAAAATAAAACATCAATTAGATAAAAATTCATGGTTCTTATTGCTTTTATAAAAAGTTTTCGCAACATAAATTAAGAGTGGTAAGGAACCTACTACTGTAGCAGTAGAAATAAACCAAGTTTTTTTATAAAATGGATCTTCATCCTCATTTTAATAGTTTTAAATCTATTCTTTCTGCAAAATTTAGAAAATGTAGTTTTCAAAAATCTTTTATTATGTATTCATATATCCTTTTTCAAAATGATTAAGATTCTAATCATTGCCTTTAATTCGATCTTAATTATCTGCAGCTCTCATTAATGTATGATTTTTAGAATCGTTTAATTGTTCCTTCTCAAGATTTTGATTTAATGTTTATTATGTAATAATGGCTTCATTTTCTTCTTTTTTTTTTTAATCATTCTAATTATGTTACATAACTTCTAATTTGTCTTCTTTTATATCATGATTTGAAAAATTTGAAATTAAAATCTCAGAAAACTAAAATGTGGCAGAGCTAATCCAAGGTAAAAGAATTTATTATTCTACTAAATGAGATATTTATATAGTTAATTATTAGGCTAAATCTGTAATGATTTATAAATAGGATTCATCTTCAAGCGTTGTCTCACGTTCAGTTAAATCGCTGAAGAAATCTAATAATTATTAAGAAGTTTTATTTTAAATTAAATCAGATCTGAGTTATTCATTAAGTTTATAAAATGTATTTTACTCAATTTCATCTTAAGTATCAGCTTATGTTCCTAAAAATTCATTTACTTGTGTTATAGTTTTTATTTCTGTATCTTAAGTTATATTTTTGTTACTACACCATTATTTATATACAATTTAGAGATTATATTCTTAATTAGCATAACTAATCAACAACTTTTTAAATTTAGAATGTAAATAATTAATTAATTCATTTTAGGTTAAAACAAGAGTTGCAACTTAAAGAAGTTTACTAATACTATATAAAATCCAGCTTTCAAACCCTAAATTTGCTGGTATTGTAGAATTGATTATAAGGTTTTAAAGTAAACAAATAACCTAATTCATTAATCCGATTCGTGTTATTAATTCAGCACTAAATTTTAAGATATTTTCATTGAAATTTTCATTTTTGATTTAACTTAATACTTCAAATTTCCTCAAAAGTTTAATTGTATCTTTTTAAGAGAACTTTTCCTAAATAAAATTGAAAAGATAACGCTATAATTAAGCCTAACTATCCTGAAGTTTCATTGAAATAATTTTGGTGAGGATCAGATTACTCCCTTTGATGACAAATGATTCAAAGGACAATTTCCATGTTTGTTTAATCATAAAACTTAAGTTTATGCTTCCGCATTTCCCAAAACTTTAAATTAATTCTTTTGCTTTGCTTGTATTTTTGATTGCATTCAAACCAAATGTAAGGACAGTGCATAATAAACAGGCACTCTTTTAATAACAATAATCAGACCATGAAAATTCTCTCCTATAGCAAGATGTTATAAGGCTTATGACATCTGAAATACCTTCTTAGATAATCATCTTGCCAAGTATACTTCCCAGTCCTGTGGAAACTAAGACACCTCCAACTATCAATTAGGAAAAGGCTATTGTGCCAAGAATTAACATGTTATAGAATGGAAAGAACTTAATTTCATTCAATGTAATGATATCTTTAAATCCTCTTGCTTCAAAATTCTAAAATTCTTGTTGATCAGATTAATTTTGTGAATTAAGAAATTCCTTTAACTTTTTCCTATTGACTACTTTAACATCCTACTATTGAATGTCTGCTTTTTGAATATATTGTTTTGCTTAGTTATAATCCAGATTATTAAAGATCAATTAAAATTCTAATTGGATTTACCTTAACTTCCTTATTAAATATTTAATCCATTTATGATCCTTAACTCTAAATCTTAGATTAATAAAGAGATCCTCTTTCATCCAACAAATGCCTTATATTTAATTTAATTATAGATTGAATCTTGCTTCTTCTTTACATTTACCCAGTACTTCCTTAAACTGTTCTTCTGTTATTATTGAAATCGAGATAGTTTGAGTACATTTATTCTCACTACTCTTAAATATATGGTTTTTAGCTCTCTCCTTTGTATATGAGATATGTAGCTCTTTCTTCAAATGCTTTACTCTCTAAACAAATTCTAAATCTAATATCTTTTTAATATCTTCAATGTCACTTGTAATAACAAGATCGATTGATTCAGGTTTAATAATTTATAAATCTTATTCAATATTTTATTTATCCAAATTGATAAACTCAATGTCAACCTATATATTTTTCAGTAATTCAGTTTACCATTATTATAACTTATTGTTTATGATTATCATATCAAAATAAGTTTCATTAACCTTCTTAACTCTCTCTTTAGCTTCTTGGATGGTTAATGATTCAAATTTATTTTGAGAGGATTTTAAGAGTATTGATGAGATGGTTATTGTATCCCTTTCATTATTTTCTAATTTTTTCGAAGCCTTTTTTTTATCAAAGAAACAACCCTATTTGAGAGCTTTCTAATAGAAGAAAAAGTTGAATTTGGATGACATAATTTCATTTATTTATATGGTGATTTCCTTATCAATTGGCTTACTGTTCTCATAAATCTATTCAATGGTCTTTATGACAGAATCTTAATTAATATAGTCTTGGTAATAGGAGAGGTCATTGAATATCAAATTATACATGGTATCTTATTAGTTGAGGCATAACTTGATTGCTATCTAATTCTCATAGCCGATATTAATTGTTTTAGTTTAGATTTTTTCCTGCTTAAATTCTTATTACACAACAATATCTATCAATCTCTAAGATTTCTATATTACTTTCTTGTTCTCTTCTATGCTATTAGCACATATTCCTATTATTTGCAGCTTTTACTGAATTTGTTTTTACAAATCGCTCCCTTAAAAATTCTTCAAATACTTTGATAAAGACACAAACAAACTCTACCATAAAGCATATTCTTTGCTCAATAATTCAACTGCCTTTTAGAAATACTTTAATGCTTTATTTTTATCTTAATTTTTCTAATAAAGATAGAGGAAGGCTATTTCTTAATACACAGAAGCAAAAGATTTGCCTTCAACTTTGATGATCTCATTTAAAGCATCCAATTTAGCTTGCAGCTTATTTTTTTTTATTTAATTATGTTAAATATCTATTTTATAATAAGGATTGCATATAATTTCCTACTTTTCACATAGTTTTTCAATCTCATTTTAAAATTTATCAAATTTTTCAGCAACATCATCTCTCATATCTTTGTTCTGCAGAAGAAAAATAGCCCATTTCTCTTCAATACTTAATATTTTATAATGTAAAGCTAATTTTCCTAAAGAAGTATTATTTTTTTTCTGAACACTCAAGATATTACAAAAATTTTCAAACAACTTCTCTTTTAACTTGATTTCCTCCAAATTTTAGTCCACATATTTCTACAATATTTTGGCTTCTGCTTCCTCTCTCTTGATTTTCAATTATGAATAATCCTCTTCATTACAGATTAAATGCCTGAGGTGTTATTTATTCAATATCATTTATCCAGTTCCTTTATTGCCTTATCTAGCAGTTCTACCGAATGCTTATTCTTCTACTCTTTGATTAGTCGGCATAAATGTTAATATCACATGCAATCCTCCATACTTTTAAATATTTGTTGAATTGATGTCAGTGCCTCTGCCTGCAAGGTTGGTAGCAACAAATATTTGCTCAGGTTTAATGACATCAATTTCATTTTCCAAACACTTATTATTCATGTCATAAAGCTTGATCTTATTACTTGAATAATTCTCAGACAACAACTGTTTATGAATTTTCCTCGCATCTAAGATTGTTTCACATATAATGAGAACACCTCTTTTATTAAGGCATTCTCTCTTTGCTAATGCAATGATCTTCTTCAGCCATTTTTTATCATCATCAACAACCACAAAGGGTAGTTCTATAAATAATTTAGGGTTGTTTTAAGGAATAATAACTGAAGTCAGACCGTAAACTTATTGCAAAATTTCTTTAGTTTTTTGAGAACCTAAAGTGCCAGTTAAGCCAAAAATTCTCTATTCGTATTTTTTGAAATATCCCACATTAGATAAGAAATTTGTTAGGAAGGATTCAGGTGTAATTTTTAGATTATGTTTGATTTATAGGAACTAATGTAATCCATTACCCCAAAATGAAGAATTTTAAATAATTCCTGTATTTTTGAAATCAACAGGTTTTATTTCCCCATCGCTAATGACATAATGAACATTTTCTTCTAATTTAATTGCCTGCAAGGCACTACATATCCAATTAGGGAATTAAAGATCAAAATATTATTTAAAATAATTGGGCAGAATTATAAAGTCTTCTTTTTCCAATATTCCGTTTATGTAATTTTTTAAATGCTCTGCAATAAATTCATCGAAATCTTATGTTGTTTTTAATCCTATCATCTGCTTTAATTACTCAAAATTATCAATAGATTGTGAATCCAGAGGAAACTGATTTTTGCTTTCTTTCTATTGTACAATCTTTCCATTTTCGTAATAAAATGTGGATTTAAGGTTAGCTATTTACTCCTCAAGTTATTTAATTCTCTACCAAATAAGAATATAAATAGGTTAAAAGTGCTCAATACCAGCAACAGTACTGGATAATCTAGCAAATTTTGAACTCTCATCAATAAGCATACTATCAACTTCATCAACAATTGCAATTTCTAATTTTCTGTCACCCATTGTATTTAATTGACTGTGATGATGTCTTAGATAATCAAATTAAAATTAACTTACATCTCCGTATACAATCTGTTTTTCATAACATTTCTTAATAATTTTCTTGTACTTGGTTTTGTCACCATTCTCAGCACAATTAAGACCAAAAAACTCATATAGACTTTTCATACTTTTTGAATCTCTCTCTGCTAAGATTGGAGAACTAGTGTGAATATTTATTTTCTTTCCTTACAATCCATAAAATATGGCAATGATACTTATTATTATAGATTTGCCCTCACCAGTTCTCACTTAACATAATATTCCTTCATCCTTTCCTTACTATAAAATGATCAATGCAGTCATTATTTAAGTACAATTTAACTCCACCCCTTTAATTTTATGAATAGCATATTTGATCACAGCTAATAATTCAACTATAAAATTAATATCTTTAAAATTCTCAGACTCTTAATTCTTAGCCATTGTAACCCATTCTCCTATTTCTTACTCAGTCTATCTCTTTTTCTCTTCACATAAAGTCTAAATTTAATTGATCTTTTCAATATAAAATTGTTTATCGTTTTTCAAGTTAGAGCAATTTAATTCAACCAATTCATTAACTAATTTCTATATGCTCTTTTCTCCAGGATTCCCCTCAATACCTCCCAAAATTAACTTTTACACTTCCTAACTCCATATCTCATATTGCTTATCGAAGATTTTACTTAAGTCTGCATTTGGAGATACTTAATAATAATAAAGGGTCTTGAAAAATTTCACCAGATGCTTATCACCCTGAGAACATAATTGGGCCAGTTAAGGCATATTCAATATTTCTCTCTATTTCTAAAAAGTCCAACCCTTCATAAGTAATTATTTAATAATGTTTTTTAACTATTTATCGGTCTTATGTTATGGAAATCTAAGAATTAAAACTTCAATTTCAAATTATTATTGCAACTCTTCTATTGTATATTAATTTTGTGAATTTTCAATAATACATTTATTTTGAATAATGAATGTTAAGAGACTTTGAAATTTGTAAAGGTCATCGATCTCCCTTATTTACTAAAAAAGATAATCACATTACTCTGTTACCAATTCTTACTTTTCGTTGCATATCAAGCTAATCAAATTTTCGATGTATGGGTTAAATTATGTTGTATTTGTGATTTTACTAACCATCAACTTTCTTAACCATCCTTACACTACTTTCAACCATGGTACTTTTATCTAATATTTCTTATAATCATATAGAATATTTTTTTTCAATAATTAATTTGTCTCTTATAATCCAATTGTCTTTACAAAAATAATCAAATCATTAAATTAGGTCTATGACAATCCTTCAAATTAAGTTATAGTTTTTAGAAATTGTATATAATATGTTGAAATTATTTCATCATCTTGAATAATCTCCTTAATTTTTTTTGTTTCACATCCTTTGTTTTTAATTTCAAAACCACCTTCAAGTAACTCTCTATGCCAATTATCCTCAGAACTTTCAAAGATTTTAGCCAAATCATACTATGATAAATAATTAATTGTTTCAAATAGATCATAATCTTCTTTAATTTCATTCTTAACAATTTTCAATACTTCTATAATTATATCGCAATATTTCTTAAAAAAATCGGAATTTAATTTTTTATCGATTGCAGCCGCCCGTAAACCTTTAAAAGACAAATTGCTGATTATAGGTTACTAAATGAGGTTATGCTCTAGAATAGGCAACCAGGTTTTCTTCAATTAATTTCCAAATTAACAGGCATATGAAACACATTCATGTAAGGCCAACATGTATTTTTTTTCAAGATTTCTCTTCAATAGGCTGTCTATACAATTTTGTAGATCTTTATACTTTTTCTCTTCAATGATCTTCGTATAAGCTTGAATCAATTTGGTTGTTAATTTAATATCATTTCTTTAGATTAATTTTTCTATCTCTAATATTATATTTTCATCAAAGTTTAATTAATTTATCACCAATTTAGACAAAATCTTTGAATAAATATAAAGCAATTTTAGATTTATATCGGTTGTTGCGAATAAAGTGCAAATAATTTAAGTTCTTTATTTTGACAATAAAAAAAACCCTGTTTTCAGAGACTGATTGATACTGTTAAGTAAATTGATTGAGCATTCTGAATTCTAAGCCTGTTTTTTTGCATCTAATTATTTAATAATTGACAAGTTTTGTGTTAGAATTTCGTTTTCTATTGACTAGAAAGAAGCACATTCTAAGTCATCTGCATAATGATCAATTAGGAATTTGAGAATAGCACTAGGAATTGATTTGTTAGATTCAACTATTTGATTGAGAAGTTTAAAACAATAGGGTTTCAAATCTTCTTATGTGATACATATCACAATGATTTAAATCAATTCAAATGGTATTTAGTCTTTGTTTTTGCATTGATTTAAAAGAGAAATTGCCTTCTATTACTATTCTTGATTTTTATAGTCCTAAAAAATTAGTATTATTTAATCCAAGGTCTCAGGCAATAATTCAATCTATTAATTAACGTCATCTGAATTTTTGTCAATCGAATCTTAAGTAAAGTTGAATTACTTGATAAATTAGGATGTTTATGCATCAAGTTTACATAATTTTAATATTTTACTAATTTCTTTTTTAATTTCATACTATATTTATTTTTCATACAATAACGTAGTCAATATTTCCTATATTTTTGGGTCTAATATGTTGGTATGAAATTAAATATAATTCGTAATTTGTAAGCATAAGGGTAACAGAGTTTGTTTGGATACCTAGAGTTTTGATATTAATACTTCATTTACTCTATAGATATGAGTAATATCTTAATGAAATGAATTATTCGCATTAATTTTAGTATTGATTGCTTAAAGCAAACAAAGTTCTAAATTTAAATCATTTGTATTTTAAATGTGTTTGCACAATTTCTCAATTAATTGTGAAGAAAATAATTTACAATTTTAACTAGGAATGGCAAAAAATTATACGATCAATTCAGAAATAGTTTGACAATCTAACATTTCTTCTAATTTAAGTATAAGATCTCCAGACAACTCCTATTTATTTTTTAACATATTCATAAATATTCGCATAACATTTTTATCAATATCTTATTTATTCAAGATTTCCTAAAGTTTCTTGACAACAATATTTGGAATTATTTATTCGTTACTTGAAGCACATTCTAAAATTTTTATTAATTTATCCTTAGCTTCATCCAAAGTATTAGCTATAATTTCAAAGATATTTTTTGATAGTTTATACCCCACCTATACCTTCTGATATATGTATTCAATTGCATCAGTATAGTCATCCTATTTATTTTTTATTGCTTTTCCAGCTCTTTCTAATTAAATAGAAGTAAATATATGTTCAGATAATGTATGGTTTGTTTCTGCAATTTCTAAAATATCAAAGCATACATCAGAATCCTTTTCAGAGTTGGATATCTAATCAATATATTTTTACAAAGTTGAATCACCTACCTTTTGTCCATTTCGAATAACTTGTTCTAAAATTTAGAAGAAATCCTTTGGTATTTCTAATTTATTTAATTGGATTTCAAGTGCTGCTACTACATTATTTGGTATTATTTAGTATTTTGTAAGTTCCTTGAGAATTTCAATAACATCCTATTAAGATTAAAGTTCATTAATCAGAATATTTTCAAACATTTTCATAAATTATATGGGTATTTTTTCTTTAATTTTTAGTACATTTTTTAAAATTGTAAGAATATTATTTTAAATTTGTTTATACACTGCATTTTCAACAAAATAATCCAAACTGCAAATTTATGCTAAAAGCTCAATATATTTTAAATCAATTGATCCTTTAGATTAGATTATCAAAATGACCTTTGTATACAGAGACTAATAAATCAACTATTCTTATCTCTTATAATCATCCTTAAGGATGCTAAATAACTACGGGATTAGATTATCACAATTCTCTTTTGAAATCTTCTCGAGTTTATTTAAAATCTTGACTGATAAGAGTTGCAACTCTTTGTCTTGATTATTTATAATTTTTATCAAATTACTAATAGTATTTTCTGACAGCTAAATTTTTGATTTCAGTACTTAATAATAAATGATTTCAGCTACAATATATGATATGCTTTTATATTTTGAATCATTATCTTCTTTGATTCCTTAAGGATTTATCTTATAAGAAAGTAACAATTTATTTGAGAGAAAATCAGAAATCTCTATTTCAATAGGTGGCTAATTTTAATTCATTCTTAATATGGTTCCTAAACTTAAAATGATTAAGTTTTGCAATTACTCTTCAAACTTATCTAATTACTTCATAAGGTCTTTGTATTTAACTTCTTAACGAGTAGGATTACATCTTAGAAAATAAATAATAGATTAGAGTAAGTTAAATTGCAATTATTTTTCATTTTCCTTTTCAGTTGTCTTTAATAACAAATTGAATAATTTTTCAAAATCCTCCTCCTCAATATTTAATTTCAAATGACTTAAGAAATTTTGGACAATTTAGGTCAATTTTTATCTGATAACTATTGTTATTGGTAACTGATCAGTTGCAATTTTGTTAATTATCATTTTAATGTTAGCTCCTGACAATTAGTTTGCTCTTACTTTACACAAACTCTAATTTAGTATATATTCAATTCCTTCAAAATGATTTTTTTCTAATTTATTAATGCAAACCTTCAAAGCATCGTTAGATTATTTTTCATCAATAGTTGAAAGGTAAATCTTTAACGCTTCTTCACGAAAACTAACATTCTCCTCATTCTTTTCTTACAGATCTACAATAAATTAAATTTATTCATGGCTCAAACCATGTTTTTTGTAATTAATAAGATTATAAATTATTTAAAGAGCGCTCACTCTGATTTCCTAGAAATACCTTAACATAACTTTCATAACATCATCAATCACTTATTAATTTTTTTGTTTAAAACAGGTTAGTTGACTATTACCAAATAAACCACTGTGATTGGTAGAAAGTTTAGAATGAAATTCGTTGTAATTAAAAAAAATTTGTAGAATTTTTTTACTCGCCTTTTCAATATCATTCAGATTTTCTCCTTAGAACTCACTTCTGTGGAGTGAATTAACATAAACACTTTCAGATTAATTTTTTAAGAACAAGCCTTTGACCTCATCGATGCCTTTACATAATTAAAAAACCTTCTGAATAGTTTTTTCATTTAATTATTACTTTCGAGATATAATTAGAAAAGTTTCGATTATCATTCGATCACATATAAATTCCCCAAGAATCCCCTATGAAAAATACTTTTGATCTAATAATTTGTTAGGTAAGTATTCATCTTTATCAACATCTTCAATCTACTTATTTTTACATGCGTATTCATATATTTATTTTACAGTCTCATAAGTACTTTTAAATAAAGTAAGTTTTTTAATATCTGTTATTTATGTATTCTCTTCTTCAACTTAAATCTAAGAAGTTAATGCTTAATTGTCATCACAAAAAATGCTTCGAGCCTTCTCTTATTCCTATTCGGAATCCTAAACTCTTTCATGATCAACATGACAATCAACAGTTGCAATTAGTTGATTGTAGCAACCTTTCTACTCTTAAAACAGGTGCTATTATTAATTTGAGGAATTTGATTAAGGAATAAGAGTATATTTCAGCTGATTTATTGATTTTTTTATTTCTACATTAAGATTATTAAAATTTAAAATCTAATTAAAAATCTAATTTAAATCTTCCTCCTTTTACTACCTTCGGTCTAGCATTATGGAAAATACTCTAACAAGCTCAATTAATGAATCATTGTCCCTAACCACATTGAAAACATTAATGAGTCTCTGGATGTTAATTTTTGCTCCCTTCTAGATTGATAGCCTTAAGATTTAACAATATGTCAGTAATTCAATTTAATCTTTAATTTCAAGCTGCAGTTATCCAAGAATGTGATCTAAATACTCATCTGGAAGTGGCATTTCATGTGATACATGCAATAACTCTTTAAGAATACCCTATAGTGATTGTTTGTTTTAATAATATTCTTAGATTTCGCTTAATACCTTCTTCTAATCAAAACTTTTGTAATGGGATAAGGACCTCTTACCATTTTCTTAATTACAAAATTGATTCCTAGAGCTTATTTTGTCTGTATTGATACTTTCTTTTTAAATCATCAACCAAAATTCTATAAATAAGAAATTTAATATTAAAAATTTTAAATTCTTAATATAAATAAAGAAAAAAAACTGTTAAATACATCCAAAAATTTAGAAAATATCAATCCTTTCTAGGAATATTTGAATTTTTTTATAATTCAAAAGTAATTTATTGCAAATCATTATGATAGAAATAACAATCATAATAATTTTATTATATTTTTATACCAATATCTAATAAATTTCAATTATTATTACTCAAATAATCAACAATAATATCATATCAGAATGGGAGTTTACTTTACAAGTTAGTAAATTAAAAAAATTAGTTCAACAAATCATAAAGAATAATTGCAATAAATCAATCCCATCTATAGTTTTATGATCTACCTTCATTCTTGTATTATTGAGCTTCTTCCTACTTTTGCTTTTTTTATTCGAATTCAACTTATGATTATGGTGTCAAACCTCTTTTTTCGTAGTTTTATAATCTACGTTCTGCTGCCTATGCAATTAAATCCTAATGTAAGTAAGAATTGATAAACATTTTGACTGAGTTCACGATTTTATTCACCTCCAATAACTCTTTTTTATTATTCTAATGATATCAAGGAATGATTACTATTTTAGCGATTGAATTACTCATAATCTGTAGGATCCTTAGGTTCAGGTTGAATAAGACATCCCATAATTTAAAATTAATAAAAATAATCAATTTTATTCATGATTTCCTACTTGGACTTCTAGATTGCTGATTCTCAGATGAAGCTCATTTAATTTAATGGCCAGAGCAGTTTTTTCACCCTTTAAATGTGTTAGCTAAGTTTGAATTCTTGAATTTTCTGCCAATTGATATCCAACTTCCCTTTTCATTTCATCATCTAAATGACTTATAGATATAAATGTTATTACATTAATTCATTCTAAAGTGTTTTGAGCATATCTTCAGTTTTGCTGGATAGGATGGCTTCAAATTCATCTTTAAGTTATTTTAAGGATTGATATTCCTTTCTATGAATTTCAACAGAGTCAGCTACTTCATACATAAGGGATTCTAACGCTGAGATCTTACCTTTTAAGGAAGCATTGTTTTACGAATTATCAGTTGAATTAGAAGTAATGCTAAATGAACTATAATGAGTTTTTTACATTTTAATATATAATGTAAATATTCATCTGCTCATTTCTAATGATTTTCATATATCTCATAAATTCCTTTTCTTGAATGGTTCCATCTCCCTCAGGATCATAATGTTAAATATTGTTTTATAATTGATCATCATTCAAATTTCATTGCATTCTGAAGATTATTCTCTTAAGTCATCAATAGTAAAATACCCTTAAGTGAATTACCCTCATAATCTTGATCAACTTAGTAGTAGACATATACAAAATCTTTATCCGTATCTTTTCTTCAGGACGAGTAGAAATCTTACAAACAAACTCTAATACTAGATCATTTGTTTTATTGGTTGATATTTTCCAGGTTATACAACACCAATAAAATTTGAATCTAGATTCCTTTTTATAAAATAATATATCTCTTTATTGTTGTCTAAAGGATATATTCAATTGCATTGATTATGATTTTATACTCTTAAATTATAATAATAATAATAAAACTATATGAAAGAGGAATTGTTGGATTTAATTTATATATAGAACTGATTAGGATTTAATAATTTATTTTATTGTAAATTAGGAGCTGAAATTGAATTTTCTTTTATTGATATTATGATTGTAATAATAATAATAATTATTATTATTATGATATTATTTATTAAATTATTCATCTATCATTCTTCCTCTTTCATATTCATTAATTTAGATTCATCTCCTAAATCAAAATCCTTCAAACTAAAATCACATTTGTTTTATCTTCCCATTTCTGAAGTTACACTCTTAGTAGATGTTATGAACTTCATAAACTTATTTTGTCTGTCCTTCCTCAAGGCTGGTTGTTTAGACTCTTCAATTTGTTTGATTAGTTCATATTTGAGGAAACGAGACTCTTTATTAAATTAAGTCATATTACACTCTTTTTGTCACAATTCATAATGGTTATGCTCTTAATGTGTAGTCGATTATTGGATTCCTCAATGAAACTATCATCATCTAATAATATCTTACTCAATAAGTGATCTGACCAGTATTTCAGAACTGAACGATCTACTTTACTTAATTGGACAATCACAAATTAAGATGTCTTTGTACTGATCATCATTTAATTATGTCAAACTATTAATACTAATTTTATAATACCACTCTTTAAATCCATTATAATATTAAAACAAATCTTTTTCTTACTAACCCAATACCACTATTTAATACCTCAAATGCTCGCACTCGATAATACGTAATGCATTTGTAGTTGCTCATCTCTAAATTTTAAGTGTACACATTTTCGTAACCAACTATTATGATGCTGTAATTATAGTACTTTTAGATAAATTATCATAAACTTATTGCGTATAAGAGGGTTGCAAAGGTATTTTCTCAGGATTGGTATATAAACAAACTCAAATAAGAGATTAGTTAATTACTTACACTCTCTCCTGATTCATTCGATATATCTCCTAATTTTACAGTTATTTTGACATTCAAATATTGTCGAAATATAATTAATTCATTGTTTAGTACATGATCTTCTTTATCTCTTTATAGACAACAAATTCCTTCTTAATTACCCATATGGTATTATTTATATATAATAAATAATAAAAACACATTATAAACAAAATTCATTAGTTAAAATGAATTCTTCTACCCCACTCAAGACTGTCCATTAAATTTTGGAATTATTATTCTGTGATTTCTGTACCGATTTAATTAGACATTGTTCTCTCTTCTAAAATAGTATCTTATGTCAGAATCATGTCATCAGAACTTGCATCTACATGATTTTCCTAATCAAACCATGGATGTAAGGGTATTTCTAATAAATAGAATTAATACCATGGGCAGATAATCTCTAATGAGGATGCGGTTTGAGCAGTCTCTTAATAAGGTCTCTTTGGATTGGATTCAACTTCAAGAATTCTTGGGAATATTGAAATTAAGGGTCTCGCGAAGTAATCTATTCTATAGTTTCACTAATGGTCTCTGCATAAAAGGGTAGAGTTGAACATAACAACTGATAGAGTATGATCCCTATGGACCATACGTCAACTGCAAATTAAAATATGAGGATATACCTTTTTCATCATAGCCTCCTCCTAGAAAGACTTCTGGAGCCTAATATAAGATAGTTCCAGTTGCTGTCCACATTTCAGTAAAGTTGTCTCTGTATTTGAATCGTTTAGAGACTCCAAAATCAATTAATTTTATTTAAATGTTTGGTTCAGTTTAAATCAGAATATTTTCTGGTTTTAAATCTCTGTGTGAGATTCCTCTGGCATGAATTTAAGCAATAACCTAAACTAACTGTTTAATTGTGTCTTGCTTCTATCTGAGAGTGAGGTTGCGATACACTTATTCCAAATTAGGGCTATCACAATATTCTATCACTTGATAATGATGCTTTGTTTATTGGTCAATGAATAAATCGTAAGTTCTGCATACTTAAGGGATGTCTAATAATTGTCTCTACAAATTGAATGTCTGTATGATAGTGTTGACAATCTCTGGATCATCAGTTCTGAAGCATTTCACAGCATAAGCTTGAATGGATTTGGACATTAATGACTTTGTACTTTTCTTTTTAGGAATTTTATAGCATTTTCTAACTACTGAATGTGCCCCTTCACCTATCCTAAATTTTAAAAGTACTACCTATCTTTTCCTATAATACATATGCATCTTTAAATCTTACAGCTGATTGCACCTCTTCCTATTAGACAATTACATTTTCGATGTCCACTGATCTTCTAATCCTCAATCCCTATTTGCCAAACAAAAGAGCCCTCAATTCATTCCGTATATTTTCCTAATGCATTTTAATATTAGCGAATATATATATAAATCCAATTAAATTATTTATGAATCGTCTTACCAATGGCGTGATCGGATTGGCATTAAAAAACTCCTTCTTCTTTAGTACTGCCAAAAAGGCTAAAATGGAATTGACTGTCAGAACTCCATACAAAACTATCATTGACAAGTTTGATGGCTTCTCCAGAATTGTAGCTAAGACCAATGAAGTACTCTCTGTCTCTCTCAAATTTAGGCTGCTCTTATCATATAAAATCGTACTCCTGCTGCAGTTTATATTTTACCACCTGGACCATTGAAAATTAAATTTACTTAAGATGTCAAAGGAGTAACTGGAGATTTCTTGCATTTGGGAGGATATGTGTTTGTCAACCCGTAAGATAATTATTCATTAATCATAGAGATAACACCTGCGAAATCAATTTGTTAGATGTTGTTGATAGAAAAGAAGCAAAAGTCGATCAATTTGATAAAGCTGATGTAAAAGATGCAGATACTGTTGCAGGAAGATATGCAGGAAAAATAAGGAGAGCTGCATAACGTACCTTCATTAAAAAAGCAACAGCATGATTTATAATACATAAATAATTATTTAATGCATTTGAATTGTATGCATTCCAATAATAATACATTATTAATTGATTCTCTAGAATAAATTCATTCTCGAATTGCGTTAATTCATTGACTATCACATTCACATGTAGCCTTATTATTTAAAATCAAATTAACAACAATATGGAGATAAATTTTATTCTTAAAAGTTATGTCCTGTTTTTTCATTCATAGGATTTGAGGTTATTACTAAAATCAAATCAGAAAATCTTTGGGAATGAACTTAGAATCTTATATTCTCAAAAATTCTAGGTTCGATTGAGAATTAATATTATGTGAGAGGGATTATTTAAAATGAATCACAGTAGTATTTTATTAAATGATGATTGATATTTTATATATATTATTTTGAAAAACGAATATTGATGATATTTTGGAATAGATTAATGTCATGGATACCTGTCATAATTCTACTAGGGATCTTAATATTCATATATAGTATATATTTTGTGGTAATTGCTATCTTGAATTATACTAGTACAACATTCAGCCAAATTTTGAAGGATTCACTTTTGGAATAGTAATATAACACTTGATGATATTAATGTTCCTTATATCGATGCTTCGTGCTATGCTTTTAGAACCCGGGGCAATATGCCAAGTAATTTTATGTATAAATATTGAGGACCTTATTGAAGAAACTTGGAGATAATGGGATGAATATTAATAATAAGAGAAAGAGAGGATGACTGAATAAAGACAAAGGAGAAGTCAAAGATCAGTCAAGACTTTTAAAACAGAAAACGATGAAGATAGAAGTGTTGTAAATATGGATGCCGATGAAAATTTAGATGATGATTATAACATCAAAAAGGATATTAATCAAAAAGGATAAGAAAAGAGATTCTGTAAAAAATGTTGCATTCCAAAACCGCTAAGAACTCATCATTGTTCTTAATGCAGATGTTGTTGGTAAAGAATGGACCATCATTGCCAATGGATCAATAATTGTGTAGCCAAAGACAATTATAAGATCTTCGTTTGCATGATCTTTTATGCTAGTAATTTTCCATCATTTTAACAGTAGAGGCTGTCTTTTGGTTTGGGTGTCAATATCTTAATACCGGGTATTCCTTAATGTGATTGAAACTGATATGCCAGATCTTATACTGTTTCTAATTGTGCTCCATTATTATTTCATACTTTTGATTGCAGTCCTTATAACAGGCTTTTTCATATTCCACTTGTATTTGATATCCCAAAACAAGACTACTTTGGAATAGTTGGAGGACAAACCAGACGTACTGCATATTTATTATTGTAGAGATTAAAGTATAATGAAGGAGTGTGGTAAAATTTCAAGTCCATAATGGGTTCAAATATTCTATTATGGTTTTTACCAGTTAAATGATATTATAATATCATCACAACAATTTAAATAAAGAAACTAAGATAAATTAAATTAATGTCATCTTTAGGTGTAAAATCCCAAATCTCTTTCCTGTTATTTTATCAATTTAGTAAGGTTCTACTTTATTTCTAATCTTCTTGATGCGATCGGAGACTTGTCCATAGATTTTTTTGACAATGATTTCAATAAAATTGAAGCAGAACAAGTGCTGATTCCCTTGCCTTGAAAATTAGATGAACTCGGTACAGAATATATAGATTATTAATACTTATTCTTGCTCTAATCGAAGATAATTTCAATACAATACTTAATAAATTTCTAATTGCCCTTTACTTTTTTCTTTTTTTTTCCCCTTCCATTATCTTTCAGTTTAGCAATTCCTCTATGACATAATTTAGTCGTATTAATTTAGTAGTTGTTGAAAATTCATTTTATTCTCAGGAATTTAAGGAATGACCAATTTGGGTATAGTGACATTTTTATTATTAGATTAATTCTCATTAATTTTATTGTTAATTACAGGTTTCTTTGGGGATAATTTCATCAATTATTGATTTGCAAATTTATTTATATCTTTTATTACCTTTAAAATATCCTTGTCGTTTTATTAGTAATATAACTAATGGATAGAATTGGATGTATTAAGATGGTTCATTTATTTAGTTGTAACTGATTTCATTTTTTTAGAAGATACATTACAATTAGAATAAATATTATGTTCTGAAGTTTCCCAGCTTATTATTTTATTTTCATATTCTTCTATTTCAGATGATAAACTATTAAAAATAACAGAAATACTCAATATTTTAAGTAGTATTGAATAATATTCGATATTTATTGGTGGCTGCCACGATGTTAACAGGTTATTTTTGTAATTTTTGCAGTTTATTGTTTCGCTTCTAAAGAATTTGATGTGCTGTCACGATTAACAAATTGGGTATTGGAATCTGAGACACAATTGATTGATTATACGCTATAGTACCTTGAATTAAAGTTTGCGCATTATTTATTTCTACTCCAATTAATCGTAACACTTTGTTAAATATTCATTATCATCATTGAAATATAACAAATCCTTAAATAAGATGACATGATCAATTTGCAAATTGCCTAATATTTCCGATATTGGTTTGGCAAAATAAAAATGAAAGCCATTATAATACCTATTGTATTTGTGAATTGCATACTTCTTCTTTAAATTATCAATTTAGAATTATGATAAAGAACCTTAACATAATCTACATTCTTTATTTTATTTATAATACATAAATTTAATTATTATTATATTCTAATTTAAGTCAATTATCAAAATTTTACTATATAAAACACAGTTCATTTCGTAATCCCATTCGAGAATTTCTAATAAAGTTTCTCAAATCCCTCTTTTCCAAAGAATTTAAATAGCTCCACCAAATCTAATTTTTTATCTGTTTTTCTCATTATTTTTCTAATCTCTTTTTCTTCTATTGGTTTAAGCAAGGCTTATTTAATAATGTCTTCTGCACATCTAACTTTTTACTCCTGAAAATTAAAAAATGAAGAAAGATCAGCTTCATTTTTAGTCAGCAAAGCATCTTGATGGATTGTAACCATTGCCATTATTAGATCTGTGTATCCTAACACAGAACCCTTAATAAAAATGTAATCCCAAAATAGTACGCAATCCAATAGATCAAATAAGTATACAAATCCACTTAGTAAAATCTTACTTATCCAAATTGAAGGGGAGATATCGCATTAGACAAAATGATCATACACTTTTGGCAATCTCACTTGCATTAATTTCATAATGATTTCCTCCATAATAAAAAGCAAAGGCAAATCATCTTAAAATAACAGATTGAACATGTAAAAGGAGGAATCAAGTAATTCAGCAAACACACTCACGGTTTCTTATTCTTAAACTCCTGACACCATCAAAAATAAGGCTAAGAAATAATACATAGTAACATACCTGCTATGTAATTCATACCTTGACAATAGCCTACTTTAGGATATAAATAAGCTAAATTGCTTAGCACATAATCTAATTTGTCTACAACAGCCTCCTCTTTGAATACATCACTAATTAAAGTTCTGTTTATATCTTTCTTAATGCAATAATTTGCTTCACTTATTTGCTTATCCATCTTTTTATGCATTATACCTTTTTGAAAGGTGATAACTTTCCAATATGCCCATCTATACTTTTGTGGAAGACCTCTCAATCCGTAGTATTTAAACTCCTATTTCTCTTGGATGAAAAATCTAAACATATAATATTCATAATCCTATGTTATTAAATGACAATCTTAAAAAAACTATTAAATATTGTCTGGTTTTGAAAGCGAATTTCTATAATTTGAAGAGGTTCTAGTGGGTTCATCATACACTTTAAATGAATTCAGTTTTTCTGCCCACATTTCATCCAATTTAGGATTCTTCCCTACTTGTAAGTATTTACCAATTTCATATTTTTAAGAAAAGGAATTGCCTCTATCAAATGAATTCTTATTCTCTTGTTTATTGAAATCCAATGTCATCCTATACAAATTGTTATCTTGCTTTTCTATTTGAGCACATGATAATTATCCCATTAATTTAAATAATTATTTATAAAAATCTATATATCATCTCTATAATAATAATTAACATTACTAAAAGAAATTGGATGGAATCAAAAAAATTGAGTAAATTTATTGAATTAATTTTTCTGTCTATTGCAGTAAGAACTAAAATCTAATATATCAAAGTGGTTATCCGTGTTAGCCTGCTTAATAAGGACTGACTTTAATTTTCCATTTGCCTTTTTCTTTTATTATCTATGGATATCAAGAGATGACAAAGCTAACTCCTTAATGGTATTCAATCATAGTCTATCTAATGTAGTTGATGGTTTTGAATGGAATCCTAATCTTGGTAGACCTAATTTGGCTATTATCTGTTGGATCCATTTGGACAGCAACAGAGTAAAATAATCCTGTATGGGGACACTTACATGGTCTTCATGTCTTTGTTATATTTATCAGCGTTGTAACGTCATATTGAAAGTATTTTAATCAATTCTATTATTAGGTTGGTGCTATTGCAGCCATTAATTCTTATAGAGGAAATCAGACTCAAGTTAGTAATCTTTATAGTTTAAATTGTAGCTGCTTCAGTATAAAACCCACAATAGAGTGGTGTAAACGACTTTTCTTAAAACAGGCAAGTTCCTTATGGGTTTAATTGACGAAATAAAACATTCGTATTTATATAAACTTCAAATAATTATTTAATTTAACAGCAAAATTGCATAGCAATGTCTTTACAGGGATAGAACAAATTAGTTGGTTCCGATCAACTTTTCTAATTATGTACAGGATTTATTAGGTTTATAGAAGAAGTAAGTAAAATCAATGCATTCTTAGATTTTTTTACCTATTTCCAAGTAAGATACCAAGCAATTTCAATATTGGACCAAGTTTAAGGAAATTATTGATCCAATCAATTAAACCATTGAAGTCTCTAAAATTCCTATATTTTTCTAATCCATTCAAAATCCAAAATGTAACTAAGAAAATTAGGCATCCACTAACACTTAAAAGTTACAATTAAAAAACAATTTAAGTGCCTAAGATAAAATTTGTTCTGTTAATGATAATTAAAATAAATCTTGCGAATTTGAATTGAAATTGAAAGAAATCTCAGAAAAAATTAATAAGACATTCCATTAAAATAATACTCATCTAGATATATTGTTGAAGATGGATGATACAACTTAAGATGCAAAAATAAAATTAGAAATTGGTAACTAAAGAACTACATCCATTAATAGAAGAATAGATTTCAAAAGAAGAAATACAGATTATTATTCATTAAAACCAATAAACATATGACTAATTTTTCAATAATACTTATAAATGCCATCAAATATATTTTCTTGATTACCATTCAAAGATTGTGGACATTTCTAATTAAATTTTGAAATATAATTTATTTTCAACACTCTTGTTATTAATAAATAATTAATAATAATGAATGTAAAAAATTATATATTACGTAAACTGGTTGGTGACTCTTCAAATACATTGACAGTTGAATAGGTTTAGAGAATTCTAGAATCACAAAAGGATGATGATAGGATATTTAGGTAAAATGACATATGCGAAATAGAGCAATTATTAATTCATCATTGTCCAATTAAAAACTACAGACAGGCAATTCTGAATTCCATATCAATTCTTCAACGGATTTTGGTACTCTATTGTTGAACTAATTATAATCCAGTTTAGTAAATATACTAATCCATATCATCATTTTAGTAATCCATAAAATCAAAGAATTAACTTTTATCCATCGACTAGTTTCCTATAGACATCAATTAATTCAATATTGACATTTCACAAACTGATCTAATAAAATAATAACTTTAATACATTTATCGATTATTTAAAGCTACTATTCGACAAAATGGTGATGGTTTAAAAGAAACATAAAATTACCTTGCCAATTTAAATTAAGCAGAGTAAATTATTGAATCTTAATATGCATAATAATGTATCCTGAAAGCACCACAATACATCGAAGGAATAGATTAAATTAATTTATGGTGTGAAAAAAGCAGTACCTTGTATTAGACTGTAATCTCAACTAGATAGTTATTGCAATAGAGTAAGCTCACATCTTTAAAAAAATAATTGTAAATTGTCGAAAAGTACAAATCCATTCAAAGGATAAAATATACTTTGGAAAAGTTAATGATCCTAAAATAGACATTTGGTTAATTAGCTTAGGCTATGAACAAATATGATGATAATGCATATGAAATCATACCAATTATGAAGGAAACGCAAAATAATATTAATAAATATAAATTGAATGAGTTAAAGTTATCATGCATTAGTGATAACTTTTTTGAAAATAAAATAGAATCCTTAAAAGAAAGAATAAAGTCAGGCATCTTAGCAAACTTTATGAAGTTTGATGAAAAAAAATACTATTCCCTTTTGAAAAGCTATTATTTCATTGAAAAACATTATTAAATGTAATCTTATGTAACTCAAATCTGGGGTTTGGCTAAGAAGAGTATCAGCGTAACCTTTAAAAATGCTATTAAATTATTTGAATAATCTTATATTCCACATAAGATCTATCAAAATTGCTAAGATGAGGACTTACTATAATTCTATAAATTACTGTATAGTGAATTGGTAGAACAAATGTTAAATTTCCATTATTGCAATAGGTTTCATCAAGAAAATGATTTTAAAATCGAAGAAGAGGATGGCAACTCTTAATTTGAAGAGTATACTGAATAAATTAGACAATCATACTTAGAAATGAGATAGTTAATTTGGTCATAAATTCAAAAGAAAATTATTAAAATCATAAATGCACATTAGATCAATATAAAATCATTAGTTCTTGAACAGTTAATCTACTTCTTAGGTTATAATTGCTTATTGATAAAAAGGGCTGAAGATTTTAGTCATTCTGATTCACAAAAGTATGAATATCATTATTAATTAGATTAACTAAATGTATCATTGACGTCTATATGAGTTTTGTTTAGTAGTTTCATAAAACAAACCTTAAATCTATAAGCACATATTTACAAAATGAATTGTACTAGAGATTGCCCTTGACAAAGGATTCTAAGTTAATTCAATAATTAGAATAACTCACAAATTTGAATCAAGTCAATACAAAGTTATTTGAATACTTAATTGAAAAAAGGGAAGAAAACTATCATTAAGAAACAAAGAAAACAATTGACTTCCAAGATTTGATTAATAATGATAAAGAGATGCAATTATTTTATTTGTTTGAATACCAAAATCCTTTTGTTTTATAATAGGAGGAATTTGATCTCATTATTAAGGCGATTTGGATAAAAAGATATGCTACTTAATCCACAGGTGTTTTGAATTAAATTGAATCAGTTTTATCATCTTCAAGTATTAGAATTTTGGAATTGCTTCCATAATATGCTCTGCTATCCTTTTATCATCCATCATGTCAACAGCAAATAATCGCTAGTTTTCTTTAACTGCTAGAACTCTATTTGTTTGTTTCATATAATCAATTAGTAGGGATGACATAATAGAAATAATTACTAGAGAATTTTTCATAAATAATAAAGTTTGATGAAAGTAAAGAAATCGAATTCTTTGTCCAAACTTATGATTCATTTAGTGACTGTTTAGTTCTTCAAGAACGATTTTGTTATTTCAAAAGATTCGTATAGAAGTTTTGCAAGGAAGGAATAGACTTCAAAGATATTGATATATTTTCATCCAAAGAGAAGAGATAATTTGTTGACATTGCAGAAAGAGCTATAGCTTCAGAATCCTTAGCGTATTTACTTGCTTAAACCAAATCTGTGTTTTCTCTAATTGGAATAACATCATAAAATTTTGATATTTTTAAAGAAGTCTATAATTAATATAAGGAGTTCATTTATAGGAATTTTGTGCAAACGTATATTAAGATTGATGGAATAGTACAGTATGTACCATAATAAAGGTGGGATCTTAAGGATCTACACAATGAAAATAATAACATATATTTGGACAGGCTGATATAATTTATTGTTGATTAACGAGAAAGATTAAAAAGCATAGGAGGCGGTGTTATACCACCAAATGCTCAAAAGGATATTTTTTCATTCTTAGCAGAGCATTGCTTAAATGTATTATTGGAGACGTATGGGAAGATTAAGAAGGTAACATTTTATGATTAATAAAAGTTAAATTCAATTGGAAGGGATTAAATGGTGTTTGAATATACGACTTGCTGTTAATCAATAGAATCAAGTTAAAAGAATAGTAAAGAAGTTGTGCTTAACCCTAAGATTACTTTAATGCAATTAGAATATTTGAAGGTTTTCAATTCCTAATAATATGAGGAGATTGATCAGTACATTCAAAAATCGAAAGTAGATATATCATTTAAGATTATTATTAGACTTTGATCCCTTTAAGATTGCTGTATAATTTGATGAGTTCAAGTCCAAGTTATAACAAATTATCAAAATAATAGAGGAAGGACATATCAGTCAAATTCTTTAAAGATTATTATGATACATTTAAATTATTTTGAAAATATTTATAAACCAGCAGCAACTGAACATTTAAATCATTATAAATTATTATTAATCATGCTTTAATTTTCTTATATCTGACTTTGATTTGCCAAAGATTCTTATGACAATTGTTATTACTGCAGAGTTTAATTCATTTTGTTAATATCAACTAAACAAATAGAACATCTTCCAACGTTTTTTTGTATTTGCATATGATTCTATATACAATGTTCGTGGAAACAATGTCCACAAAAGATTTCAATAATTATTCCAGTCTAAAATGATTCTAAACAATAAGCACATCTGTCTTATTCAAATTTCATTTCATTTTACTTGATCTGATGGATGAGATTCTAAGACTTTAATCTTTCAAATTCTGACAAGACATTGAAATGCCTTCTTCTATGAGGGAAAATAGGTTCGGGATCTAACCATTCAACAAACCTCCTGCCAAATATCCTTATTAAAATAGTTCTAATCAACGCCATTATAACTATGCTTCCAAGTATCGTTAGCAGAAGTATGATGATAAACTAAAATAGTTATTGCTAATTTTATTAACTTCTATATCTTATAATGAAAATTAATTACAATTTTTGAATACTGATAATTTAATAGAATATCTAAGAGAAATCTATTTCTGCATCCTCTGTGAATTATAAAGTAATTCTAAATTAATTTGCTCTTATCCTATAATAAAGACTCTTGGTTAATTTGCTCAAATTGTAACATAATTTTACATTTATTAAAGAGAATCTATACAAGGAAAGTCATCAAACAGACCAACGGATAAACAAATACTTAGGTCTGCTTTAACCTCAATTTAGGATAAATTTCCTATTCCTATTTATATCAAGAATTCTGGGCCCATTCTTCCTTAAAAATATATTGTACAAAGTTCTCCTTAACCAACCTATGACTTGACATTTTAGAAGATAATTCTAGATTCAGCAGAAACGTAGTATGATTAATTTGGACAATATTTTGGTATTCCACAAATATCGTGATTCTTATATAAATAATTTGTAGCATTATATAGAGGAACTTCCTTAACAATATTACATTTTGGAAAGGTAACATTCGTTTACGGATCCGGATATTCGGATATATTCTTTACTTCTACTTTGCTTCTATCAACTAGTTCGGAGTAATTAAATGGTGCTTTTAACAGTCTGAAACACTGATTTTTTTCTAAATTAAATTAACAACAGTTCTTAAACTCACAAGAATGACACTAAAATTTGAAGCAACATTCATACAGTTGTATAAGAATTACAATGAATTTTTTTGCAATATGTTTATAAGCCGATATCAATTTCCTCATTATCTTCACTTACATTCTCTGTTGTGTTGACGATATTTCCACAAAATAATTCTCTAAATTATTATTACTTCATACATTAATACTAAGGATAACAATAATCTCATTAGAAATATTTATTATTTAGTTTATAATTCAGAATTTATAAATATCTCATTACAATATTTATTATAAATGATAGTGATTTAGTCACTAATTTATCCTTATTAGCTCATTACATTACATTGATGATCATGAATAGAAAAAGTAACTACATAGTAATGTTGAAATTTGATAGGAAGTCATAAATAAAACATCCAATCTATTATATTTAATAAAATGATTTTATTTGAATGTTCTGTTCGATGCTAATTTAATAAGCTTGAGAAAAACAGGAATAAATCATTAGATTTTAACAAAATATTGAATAAACAAATATTAAATTAAGAATAAATAAATGAATTAAAAAGTTTAAGAAATTATGAATCGAAAATATGTTTATTAAGAATTCAATTTCAAATTGATTAAAAAAATAAAAAGGCATGTTTTAAATTATTTTTATATTGAACTTTTTAATAAAACTAAATTTTAAAACATTTTTTATATTTGTATTATCTATTTCAGAAAAAAATTTTTCCTTTTTTTAAATTATTTACTATTTGAATACCTATTCCTTAAAATACAATATATAACTTTATCTTATTTTTGATAAATTATTAGGAATAATTTTATAAATTCAATTAATTAATTTGCTAGGCATCTTTATTTTTTAAACTTATTATAATCCTTTGAATTAGGACATTTTCTATTTTCATTCAGATGATACTTACAATTTAAATTCATTGCACATTAAAAGCATTTCAATATATGAAATTACTGATATTAGCATATTAAAATCTCTATTAAGAAGCATCCCCTTTAAAATATTGTATATGCAGAGTTGACAAATAGCGAATGATGCAAAAATATTAATAAGATTATGGTATTAAGTAAACCAAGATATAATGGGTTTAGAAATAATAATTCTATTTAAGAGTAAAACTATGACTGTCAAAAATTAAACAAATATTAGCAATGAAAATTTAATTTTGGCTAAATATAATTTTTTTACATGATCTTTTAAGTTTAGATTGATAAATTACTTTAGAAATTAAATTTATTAACCAATGGTAAAAATATGATAATAAAATTGTAATATTTTTGGTATAGATGATCATTTAAAAGAATTTGTATTCTTTATGAATTTAAATTTTCGTTATACTAAGAAAACCGCAGATTAGAAAATAGAGTTACCCCTTATTTTGGAGTTGATTAGCAATTTTATTTGAGAATAAGTATGCATTTTTTTTGACATAATATATTAAGTTATAAGTTTATTTTATTATATATCAATATTCAGAATCAGCAATTGAAGAGGACTTAATCTGAATCAATTTTAAAATTTATTAAAGCAGAAATATATTATACACTTCTTGAAGTATATTTAAATAATTAAATTCAAATCATCATTTTCTCTACATTCCTTACTAAATAACACTTATTTGTTGATGTTAGTTGTCAAAGGCTAAATTTTGAGTAGCAAAATAGAAAACATTGTAAATAATAATAACAAACGCTAATAATTGGTGAAATTATTAGTGCCTATCGAAAACATTTTAAAATTTTGAGTCATACATTGTTGTCAAATTTTATAAATGACACTTAAGAGGGTGCTTTATTAATTTATAAACTTAACAATTAATTAAGTATATTCTTAATAGGGTATTTTAGAAATAAATCTATGATAATTCAATCATAATAAATTTAATAATTAATAATTAATAACAAAGATGTATGGCCCTTTTAGTAATATATTATGCACTCTTCATAATAAGCCAATTACAAGGATTCAAACAGGAAAAGAAATAAATTCAGCAGAAAGACTTTTGTGTTCATTATGCAAAGGTCAAGGAGATTCTATTGAACAGCTTCAATTAACTTTAGATTAGCTTCAACAATTATTTAAAGATAGTCATCTCAATTATAAGAATTTTCAATCATAATTATAAAGCTTAAAAATAGAATTAGAAAAAATGATAAATTAATTATTTTTGTACATTTAGAATGTAATTCAATAAAGCGAATTTGAGATTACGAAATTAATCAGATACATTAAATATCAGGAATTTGGTCAAGAATTTACGCTAGAAGATTTAAGGAAGATAGTAGAATTAGTTTACAATAGTGATATAAAAAATAGTGTAATTTATAAAACTACTTAATAATTAAAAGAAATATAATCTAATTATCGAAACTAGTTTATATAGCTTTTTGAAATGCTGATAAAATTGATAAAAGGGGATTCATCAAATAAATAAGAAAGACCAAACATGATACCAAAACCATAGAATCATATACCTAAAAAACTTTTCGAAATAAAAAAAGAGTATGAAACAAGCATGGTTTAAGCAGCTATTTTTAATTAAACTGGTAACCTGCTCTTCTAGGGATAATATCCATTCTGTAATTATAAGAACTTAGAAATTCTCTAGATTGATGAAAATTTAGAATTTAAGCCTTAATCTATTATTGATTATAATAATAATAATGTTGATGTATAAGTTACTGCTTTAGCCATAAATGATAAGTGTAATTAATTATTTGTTGGGTATCAAAATGGCTTAATCTCACTTTATGAAAATGTAGGAAATGGTTGGAATTAAAAGGATCAATAATATTAGCATTAGGATCAGGTTACAACATTGATTGTAGACTTTTCGAATACTGAGTTATTTTCTGGAGGAAAGGATAATTTCATTAAAAGTTACACTTTCAAACAGGGTTTAAAAATATGCAATAAAATGAAATCTTTTAGACAAGAGTTACAAGAATTCTAATTAAATAAAGAATCTAAATATTTGCTTGTTCTAATAGAAAACTAATTACAAATTTTCAATAATAATAAGGAACTTTCTGACTTTTAGTAGATAATTTTGGAAAATGAAGAGAAGATAACTTGCTTAAGTCAAGGAAACAGATAAATATATGTTGGGTCTAATTTAGGAAATATCTATATATATTAATAATAAAAAATTGAAAGCGAATTTAAATATATTGCATTTTCAAAATTAATGTAGAATTCTCTAATTTCAATAAAATATTGTGAAGCAACCAAAATTTTTCTTACCTTATTTGAAGATTAAGTGATTCTCTATTAAATAAATTCTAGTGGCAAGTTAGATAGTTTATAATAAATAAATGGGAAATTTGAACTAAGTGCCATTCATAATAATTAGAACTATTCCAAAATAATTTTGTTTTCTATGAGTAACAATAAAGCCTATATTTATAAAAGAACAAACTAGGTATAATATTGAGTTTAATAAGTTTCATGAAGGAGTAAAACAAATATATTTTTTTTTATTTCCTAGATAAATAAGTTTATTAAATAATTTTCCAGATTTGTTATATTTATATTCAAATTTAAACAAAATTTTATGAATAATTTTGAATGACTACATTATTAGAGTTAATAATTAAATTATTAAAATTATTACAATTTGAAATTAGAATCTTATGGTTTCAAATACCTAATTTTCAATTTAACCGTTAAGTTAACTTATTACCCACCATTTTCATTTTCATAACCTCCTACTTCTTAGAATGACATTAATTATTCTCTTTGACAATCTCTCATAACTTTGAATTCGCTTGATTTTATTCAGTGTTTATGCTGAATGTATTCAAAATTTTCAGAACCTTCATACTATTAATTTAATTAAGATTATGTTTTAAATTATCGAAAATTATTAAGACTTATGTATCTTAAAATTTCCCATTTCTTTTTCAAGAAGATCAATCATTTTTACTCCTACTTTTTAAACATAAGCAGATTGATTTTGTTCAAATTTAAATGATTTATGATTTCTTTGTAATTAAGAAGATCACTCAAATTAATTTTTACTATATAAAAAATTCTAATTATAATATACTCATTATGTCGTCTATTATTTTATGACAATAAATAAAGATGTTAATTTTTAGAAGTTGGATTCTTTGAAAGCAAAGTTATTTAATCGAAAATTTAGAAGGAGTCAATTTTATCCTATCATATTCATTTCAAACTTTAAACTATATATTGCAAGATGATGATATTAAGATTTTGATATGAATCATTCAAGAAGAATATTAAATTATATTGAAAGTACCTGTTATTCTTCATAGGGTAATAATTTATAATAAAAAATTGCATAACAAAAGTAAAATATAATATCACCTTGGTTGTTAATCACATCATTCCATAAAATCTAGGAGTTTCAATATCTAAATTCTTATTCTCTTTTTGACATTCTTCAATTCGTTAATTAGATGATTGAAGGATTTTTTCTTATACTTGATATTGATTGATGAATTCAGTCATAATGAATGGCTTTTTTATCTTCCTTTATGAGCATTATTTGTTATTAACTGATAGCAAGTCAGCCAAATGGTTATTATTATATTTAGGCGATATTCTTAATGATATCTGAGGGTCGATTTAAATATCTTTTTACGATTTACCGTTCGCATTTAGAATATCTTTTAATTTAATAACATCTATGGGATTTACTATTTTTGAATTATTGGAATTAGTGTTTGAATCACGAGAAGAGAATTATCTAAAAGAGGAATTAGATCTAAGCTTCTCAACATTAAGTTATGGATACTCATAAGTTCTTTGACATTGTTGGTCTGTTATTTAAACTAAGCTTTAGTTCTTTTACAACAATTCTGTAAAAAATTGATTATATTTTTATTTCTTCTGCTTGATTGTTGGTTGTAGAGTAGTTTTTGGTGAAGTTTATGGAAGTTAATTGTGCTATGGACTTCTCATTAGATTGCTTTATACTTTATGATAATCTAATTAATAGAAAAATGAAAGATGAATTGCTTAATATATATTTTAAATAAAATTGAATGCAGGCTGAGATTAAAAATATACCATTAAATAATGGAAAATATATCACCCAACAGAGACTAGGAAGTGGTTCCTTTGGAGAGATCTATTTGGTGACCACTTAATAGAATGACATACTAGCAGCCAAATTTGTAATTATGAATTTGAATCTGTTTAGGAAGAAACAAAGTCCAAACATCCTCAGTTAGTTTTTGAAGCTAAAGTTACAAAAGCATTAGCAGGAGGAAGTAGATTTTGTAATAAGCAAAATTAGTTGGCATTCCAGTATTGCATTATTTTGGATAAGAGTCAGGATTGAATGTAATGGTCATTGATTTACTGGGTCCAAATTTGGAAGACTTATTCAATTTATGTCAA
Source organism: Paramecium octaurelia (assembly GCA_905182995.1). Classification (NCBI taxonomy): domain Eukaryota; phylum Ciliophora; class Oligohymenophorea; order Peniculida; family Parameciidae; genus Paramecium; species Paramecium octaurelia. Next base: position 227,063 of record CAJJDP010000033.1, read on the forward strand.
AGAAAGTTTTCATTAAAAACAGTCATCATGTTGGCAGATCAAATGATCCAAAGGGTTGAATATATGCATTCCAAAAGCTTCATACATCGAGATATCAAACCAGATAACTTTCTTATAGGATTAGGGAGGAAATCCAATACTGTGGTACATAATCACATAAATAAAATAAGTACATCCTAGATTTTGGTTTGAGTAAGAAATACCGAGATGCTAAGACTCATTAACATATCCCATATAGAGAAAATAAAAATCTTACAGGAACAGCTAGATATGCTAGCATCAACGCACATCTTGGTATAGAACAATCTAGAAGAGATGACTTAGAAGCTATTGGATATGTTATGGTCTATTTACTGAGAAGTTATTTACCTTGGTAAGGAATCAAAGCAAATAATAAATAAGAAAAATATCATAAAATTATGGAAAAGAAAATGACCACTCCTGTTGAAGTCTTGTGCAAGACTTTGCCAAGTAAAATAAAATATCATGTCTTTAGTTGAATTTTCAACCTACTTAAATTATTGTCGATCATTAAGATTTGAAGATAAGCCTGATTATAGTTTTCTCAGAAAAATGTTTAAAGAACTCTTCTAAAAACATGGATATGATTGGGATTATTAATATGATTGGTGTTTGGCTATAAATGGATAAAAGACTAATACATTCAATAATGGTAAAATCACTATTCAAGTTAATTCTAATCAATATGATGCTGATGAAAATCAACCCCCAATTACTATTTAAATTAGTAAATAATTTTATTAATAACTTAGATGAGAAAGTTTAAGATAAATAAGCTGTTGAATCCAAAATAATAGAAAATAATTATTAAAGGGTTTAGAACCCAGATAATGACATAGATTAAACTGAATAAATTGCAAGAAATCTAATGGGAAATGAATAATTCAATAAATAATAAGAACAAATTAAAAAGAATCTTATGGGTGATAGTGAAATTAAATTATCAATCCCTAATAATACTAATTAATAGAATTAGGCACCAATTGAAACAGTTTTCAATCCAAGAGTCGTTATTTAAGTATTTAGTATCAAAAATAAACTAGAAAAAAACTATTTACGAAAGATTGGGACAAAGCATGGCTATCGATTTTACTGTTGATAAGCTATTACAAAAACTATCGAATGATCCAAAACTAAAGAATTTCTTTGTAAAAGCAGACATGAAAAAGCTGAATTCTTAGATGCAAGCCTTTCTCACCATGCTCTTTGGAGGGTATAAATAAATAATGATTTAGACCTTCTAATTATATGGGAAGAGACATGCTAGAAGCACATAGGGGATTAGGAATCGATGATACTCATTTTAATCTTGTGGTCAAACATTTAAGTGACACTCTTGTTAACTTGGCACTTCCATAAGAAATTGTAGCTGAAGTAGTTGAGGTATGTGAATCTCTTAGGGATGATGTACTTGGAAAAGGATGAAATAATATTATATAAATAAATTATTGAAATATGTCTAATCAATAAAGATGTTGCAATTGTGGAGCTAAGGATCATATTGCCAAATTTTGTTATGAAAGAACTAAGAAAGTTCCTGTTACTGTTAAATTGTGTGTTTAAGTCGATAAATCGAATACTAAGGATAAGAAAGAAGAGAAATTGTAAAAAAAAGGAGATGAAATTGTCACAAAAATCTAAAAATAAATACCTCGATCGAAATATGAGGAGGATAAATATATTGGTTAGCATACCTAAATTTGGGGTAGTTACTGGAATGAAGTCTTGGGATGGGGCTTTGCATGTTGCTATTCAAATTAAAAATCTCAAGAATGTTTGGGAGAGAAAGGGAAACGCCAATCCCTCACTAAAGAATATTCCATCAAAAGGCAAATTGAAGAAACTCCTATAGCATAATAGGAGCTTAAATCAGGGCCATTAAATCTAAATGAATTATACAGAAAATCGAACCTTCGAGAAGGTGCTCCAGTTGATGTTATTTACAATTAAAATAATGCTAAAGAATTATGAATTTATTTTCTTATACCAATTGATTGTTGTGTGTTGGGTTTATGTTGAAATTAAATATTTAATTTATAATAATAAAGTCTTACATTTTTAATTTTCTTTTGTTTTTTGAAGTTCTAAAAATTTTCTAGTCTACTTCTTCAAATTCTATTCCACAAACTTCCAAAATATAAAAATGCTTATTTAAATTTTTCTGATTCTTCTGAAATATTGTTTAAGAAGAAAATTTCATTATTTAAAATTTGATATAATGATCAATAAATTCTCATTAAAATTTAAAGATAAGGATTTGGAATCACTATACCAAACATTCATGCTAGAGAAAATATAGTATCCAGTATTTATGGTTTTAGGGATTTTTTCTATCGTGATATTAGGAATCAAGAATATTGATGGCTTGATAAATAATAATCAGAGCCAATTTATACTTAAAATAGTTGGATTTTGCGTATTTCTTGTAGTCAGCATCATCAGCTTTTGCTATAAAAAATTTACTAGAATTGGTTTTTATGTTATCAACCATTTCTTAATGTTATACTAAATAAACTAAAGGGAGAACGTTGTGTAACATACATATCTTTTTGGTTAAAACTAAATGTTTGTACATTCGGTAGTAATGTTAGTGAGTGATTTTCCAGATGGAATAATTACAAACTTCACTTGGACGGTTATTAGAATGACAATCGCCAATACATTAGATACAAATCTGGACTATCAAGATCAAATATACTCGGTTGCAGTTTTCTTTTGTCTTTGTCTTTGTATATACATCAAAAATGTGCATTTACGAAAGGCATATATGTTCTCAATTAGAGACAGTTCATGGGGTATTAATTTATAATAACCTAACTTAAAGAGGTTTTATTACCTTAACTTATATCGAAGCCGACATTCATATTCACTTGCAACGAAGAGAAATAACAGTTTTAGATTTCTAGAATGATTCAAATGCACTTTCTGATGAATGTAGAGAATCCTTTGTTGCACTTCTTAAGAAACACGAGAATAGGTAATAAGACATTAGAATAATATATATGGGACAAGACTAAATAAAGGTAAAATACTTCAATCAGGTACACAATCGAAAACCTCAGCGTTCATTACAACAAGAAATAATAACAAATTACATTCTCTGAGTGCCATTTAGACACAGTCACATTTATACTTGTGATCGACTCAGAAGACAAAGGATTCATTGAATTGAGAAAAAAGCAGTAAAACATTTAGGAACAACATACAAATCAAATTCTGAAGGTGTTTAAAAGTCAGTAAAATATTCTTAGGAAAGGGTTGAAAGAGAAGAGTTTTGATTTATTTTTTGACTTAAACATAGCAATGGTATAAATGATTTAAAGATGCTAATTGAATAAGAGTTGCTTGAAATTAGTAAATCTAACGAATTTGCTCGATTATATAATAAAATAATTTTAGTAAACAGAAAGATTTGAATACGATTTCTAGTGCAATTAAAATATCTTATTGTTAACAATCTAACCTTTATTGATTTCATATTTACTATATTTATTTTAGAACATGAGGCAATTCAACCATATTATGATAGATTTATCCAGAATAAATGGTCAAATATAGCTTCAAATATTGGGATAGATTTAGAAGGAGATGGATTCATTTTATGAAGAGGTAGAAAAAATCTTAATAAAAAAAAAAATATTAATACAACCCTGTAATTATATTTCGTATATCTAGGTACTATATTGATATTCAATGAATCTCCAATGTTATCCTTTAATTCTACTATAATTCCGCAGTGTTATATTTGAAGAAGTGATTCACTATATTATGTATTTATTTAATAATAAATGGATCTGATGTTTAATAAGAATACTGAAAGAAATGATGCAGAATCAAAGAATTCATTTTAAACATTCTCGAAAGAACATTTAATTAACAGAAGTTGGTGGTCTGGTGAAAGCTCGGCCTTGTGAGTATAAATTTGAGATATGCAAAAGATTAGACACAAAAAATATATAGAAAGCATAATTCCATTTTGAAATGCTACTAATGCAAGAAAAATAGCTAAATGAATTTGAGGAGTATTAGTGAATAACCAGAAAAAGCAAAAGCATTGTCAAAACCTATTTCAAAAACTGAGGAAAATAGAAGAAATTTCTGATTGGCATCTTATAATCCACTTCTCAAAAGCTAAAAAGATTACGATGTATCTGAATATCAATATTTTATCACCTAAAATTAAATAGTTCAAAGAATTCAAAGAGAATAACTTTGAATTTATTTTTTTGGGTTTAAATAATATTTGTATGATAAAAACTAGATTTGAAAATCTGAGAGTTTATTATTAGATAATCATAAAAATACTTATATTGTACTCATAAATTATTTGTCTCTTTAGATCATTTAGATCTAAGGTACATTTATTATAGTAAGTAATTGGACAACATTTCATATTTTTTATAAAGGTTAGAAAGTAATTATTCATTACTAGCTATTAGAAATAAATCAATATATAATATGACTTAAATCAAAAATTATATCAAAAACTCATTCAATTACAATAATGGAGAGATTTGATTTTATCATAATATCAAAAGAGAGAGTAAAGTAATTATTAATTTAAGAATGTAAAATTCAAAAGATCTCTCTAACCTGTTTATTCTATTGCTTTGAAAAAATTGTGAAAAAAACAAAAGCATTTATTAATGCAACAAGAAAATTCTTAAAATGAAGTTTATAAACCAAAGTTTTGGGAAAAAGATGCACAATAATGAAGTTAGATGTAACAAATATTTTCAATTTTTTTCATCTAAATTAAATTGGAATGAAAATATATTAGTTTAGAGGGGTGGATAAATTTGATTATAAAAGGCATTGTACTTTGGAAATGAATTCTTTTGTATAATTTTTTCAAGTTTCTCTTACAAAGAGGATTATAAGATAAATGAATATTATAAACTATTAATTTTTCAGTGAGAAATATGCGAAATTCTGCTTTGGGACCAAAATTAACACTGAGTAGAGCCCAGGTGGATGACACAGAAGACATACCTGAGGAACCCGAAGATTTTGATACAATAATAATTGAAAAAAAGAAAATCAAATACAAAGCCATGAGAGAAGATCGATTTGATGCAAAGGGACGATAAATTAAATAAGGAACTGGATATGGAATATAGTTTGATAATTTCATAACGGTGTGCGTTTTTGATCCAAGCGAAGAAGTAGTGTAAATAAAAGACACGTTATCGAATTGCACAAATGGCATTGATCAATCAAAAATTAATCCAAGATTGGATATAAAATATAAAGCTGAAAATGAAGGAGATGAAATCATACTCTTTTCAATCCTTAAAAAATAAAAAAACAAATGATTTGATTTATTAAATATATTTGGTCATTACTTTCTTAAATTAGACTAGCTTATTTCGATAAACTCTCCTGAAGATTTCGAATAAATGACTGGATCTGCAGCTTCAGCCATGCTCTCAATGGCAGATTCATCAGCACCTCTCTTCATTCTATTTATTACTCAATTTGTAAATTACCTAAAATTGCCTTATTCTCCCCATTATTTTCCCCAACTATTCTAAAGTAACCAAAACTTAACTCCATTCTCTTCTCCCCAACCATAACACAAAACAGAATGATCTACTTTTTCCTAATGATACATGATATATTATACCCATTCTGGACGATCAGAACTAGACCATTCATGTTGAGCAACTGAATGATATATACCACTTGAATAATACATAAAGTCTTATCCTGGTTCAAAATTCATAATAACTGGTCCGTTGTTAAACAATTCCAACATGATATCTCTTTCATTACTTAACCCATAACCACCTCCTATATATTTATAATTCTTGGCTCCGTATACTTTAGATGATTAAGAGAAATCAATCTTTTTGCAAGTTCCCACATCTCCCTTGTAAGGATATTGTTCCTCTGTAACTAAATATTATTCAGATGCGAATTTCTCAACCAAGAATGGATACCCACCATCACATCCTTAATTATAGTAATTGCAATCCACTGAATACTAAGGTGATAGTGTGACTTTCTCTCCTTTCATTTTCAATCTGGCTGATAACATTTCCATAGTTGAAATGGCATAACATGATCCACATTGCTTTTATTATCTGGGAGGATCTAGATATCTTTCTAAAGTATAGGTTTTTGGTAGATCTGAAACATCACTAGTTTTTAATTAGGTAAACGAAGCTCTTTTTACAGTTTTGCCTTGATAATGTCTTCTCCTTCCAGCCATTTAATTCAATTCCAACAAACTCTTACCCTCAAAGTGATCGTATGCTTTAGCCTTCCATAATTTTGGAATACTATTCAATTTATCTACTGCTTCTTTATGATTAGTAAAGTCTTTTGTTAATTTAACTCTATCACCATGTCTCGTACTTTTTTAAATGAACTCTGGTTGAACAACACTAATAAGCTTATAAGAATCTGTTGCATCTACATTTCCATCAGCTTTGTAGGCTCTATAGCATCCTTTATCGCCAGTCTTTAAATTATTGTACCAACCAATCAAAGTTTCCCCACATAATGATTTATAATCAACACCATTAGGTTCATATTTAGAAAATGCAAAATATTTAACACCATTGTGTTCAACCTCGAATCCTTCATCATAAACCATAGTCCATGATCCACTTTATCTTCTGTCTTTGTCTGTGACTGTATAATCATTTCCCAATGTTAATTCAAATGAATCTGAAGCACGGAAATCTTCCCAACCAGCCTTATATGAAGAATGCTATGTGTCAGGAACATGATGTCCACAGGGCACTGAACCCATACCTCTCAATTAAACATCAGAAACTTCCATTTTCCATTTGCCCACAATCTAATGTCTTAGACAATGAACAGGTAGATCTGCTTATACTAAAGATATTGCTAATACACTTATCAAAATAAGTTAATTCATCAAATTAATTAAGACAATTAATATTTACTTTATTATAAACTCATTAGTTTTATGCTTCCTCTTATCCCTTTTATGGTTCTGCTTATTCTTATTATTCTTCTTATGTTTATTCTTATTCCTCTTATTCTTATTCTTATTCTTCCTCATCATCTTCATCTGGTTAACCCTATCCATCAAATCCTTAGAAGTTATTGGCATTCCAATCCTCTAATCCTTTGCCTCCTTCTTCAGCCTCATCATCTTCATCGATATATTTGGTCCAGTCAACCTATAGTTTGTTCTAAAGATGCTTATACTTATAAATATTATAATTTATGAGTTTCTTTGATCAACCTAGTCCAATATGAGGCGGCTTAATCTTTTTTACTTAAAATGAATCTCACATTAACACCGTAATTGGTCCATTTGCTTTCCTTACTTCTATGTAATTTAATACTTCAACAATAACTTCAGCAAAGAAATTGATTTCAAATGCATAATTTACACCTTCAGCATTTGCACTAAATTTCAAGGATGTAGATGTCAATTCAACTTTCTCATCTTTTAGGTCTCTTACTTCAACTGTCAAGAAAATGTTGTCTTTTCTCTAAGCCCACTTCACAATTGGATTGCTTTTATTAGTTTCTATATATATACATTGTCTTTTACATCACAAATTAATTATTTTATTTTACATTTTTGCATTAATTTCTCTATTTTCATTCTATTTACAAAGAGGGTTATTGCTATGACAACGAGTATTGGTAATATAACCTCAAAGGAGTGATCATTTTTAGGCCATTTTGTAAATTTCTAAATGATAATTTAAAATAAAAAATAATATCAAACATGTAGAATCCCATGTTGGAAGATCTAAAAAATATAATGAAAGAAGGTTGGCTGGAGAAAGAATCAAGAGTATTTAAATCATGGAGAAAGTATGACCCCTATTTATCCTAGACGATGGTTTGTATTAACTACTACTACCCTATATTCATTTAAGGCAGAGAAATAATATTCAAATCCTACAGAAATTATTTAATTGGCAACTGTTAGCACCATTAAAAGCTGTTAGGAAGAAACTAATAAGGAGAATACATTTGTAAATATTGATTACGCTATACATCAAGAAAATTGATACTCCTGATTAAACCTTTTACCTGCAAGCAAGTAATAATTAAGAGAAGGAGGGTTGGATTGGAGCTGTTGGTAAAGCTATGGTTAAATTAAATTTGAAAAAAAAAAGAAGTGATGATGATGATTGATAATCTGATACAATTTTTTATAGATTTCATAAATATGAATCTATAATTTTTAAGTAATTTGTTTAAAATAGTTTCATTATTTTAATCTTCTTCATTTCTTGATCTTTCTATTTTTATAACCACAATTTGAATGTAAATTCTTTGTACATCAAACAATCAAAATATGGTACTACTGTCATTTGATTTTTATATAACTCATTAATGCTATTTTAAGGGATATATTATTAACAGATCTCATCTCCAAATACAACCTCTGTAGATGCAGTGAAGTCTGTTAATTTACATTTTAGATAACAAAATATCTTCGGGAGTATTACAATGTGTTTAATTCCATTCTATCCAGAACATTCATAAACATCGTTATTTTGGACTAATTTGGTAAAATTGCATTAAGGACACTATTAAGATAATCTGGCTATCAATATTTCTGAAATCATTGCTCTACAATATTAATAGGGTAATTCTTCTGATAGACTACATTGTAATTTTATAATGTCTGTAATCGATTTAACTTCTTGATTGTATGTAAAACTCTGATATTCAATACCCTCAATAATTAATTATTTTTAGATTTTTCTCCTCTGTTTATTTGAGAGATTTTTATTTGGAACATTAGTAAAAACTTTGGTGTGAAATGAAGTTTTAAATTCTTGTTTACTTTGGTCATAAAAGATATTGTCTATCCGAATTGTTTGACCAATCTTATAATCGCTTATTTGATTATTCCATAATGTTATTTTTCCAGAATTCGATTCATCTGATATTCTAAGGTCTTAGAGTTTCACATTGCCCTTTTAATATCTGACTTCAAACAATTCATCAATTTACACTAATACATTAAATCTATTTTTGTGCATTTTGCCTTCCAACAAAGGGGTAATGTCATCCATCAATTCATTTCTATCAATTCCTTTCTTAAGACTTTCAGATAATACACATTTTTAATTATCATTTTCAGAGGGTTTTTAGTTTATTTTAATTTTTAAAGGGTTTTTTTTCTAAACATTGATTGAAACATCTTATTCTAATTCATTTAATGATAACGATAAGGGTTTAGAGAAGGGTTATTTTAATAATGCAATTTATTCAGCAAAATCAATATCATCATCTGGCAAAACTCTAATCTGAGTATTATGTTCGCTGGCAATAATTTTATTATTTATAAATTGTAAATTGCTAATAAAAATTAAAGCCTATTCAGAGATATAAATCTTTTAACACAATCGATCGCCTATCAATTCTATTGTTTAGCTATTATTATTATCACTCGTAACTATAATTTGCTTAATGCATTTTTGTGTTTTCATTTAAAATATTGGTGGCTTATCTTTCAATATTTTTACTACAGTATTGAAAATAGGATAATTGATAGGTTAATGAATATCACTTAAAAAAACTGGTTATTGAATTACCTCTTCAATTTGGATTTCTTGATTGTTAGGTTATAGCCAATTGTGTTTTTTATCCATTATCAATTTAATAATGTCCTGATATTTCTCGTCTTCTTAAGTATAAACCTTAAATCTAGTTCTCAAAGATTTTAACTCAATTACATCAGTGTATACTTTTAATAACACACCTTCAAAAACATACACATCACCAACCTTAAAACTCAATAATTTATGTTGATCCCATAAGATTAATGGTATCTTGTAGTACTCTGTGTTACTGTCAATTGGCAGAGTGTATATAATTAGTTTTTTATTCTATTATCTTAATTCACCTATTTCTGCAACCATACCTGCAACTACAATTTCTTCACCATTCTTTAAATTATAACTCAATGCACTTTATAATTGTTCCAAGACAGGTACTTAAGCATATTATTTAAACTATGTTGTTGATGTGACTTTGATCTCGTAATTCTACTTATATTGATGCATCTCCATCTCACTTATATCGTAAATAGTTTGAACTTAAAGGTTCTCATAATAAAACTAAAATTTCTCCTTTATTCTATTCTTAGTAAAGAATACTGAACACATTCCACTATCATCCCTAAATTAGAGACTATAATCTCCAATTACTTATAGTTATTCTCTTTCTATTATTGGTTTATTAAATAGCTTTGCTCTTATGGTGAACTATGTTCTGCCTAAAGGGTATTATTTTAAATCTGCTAAAGGAACAATCAGTTAAGCTTCTTAAATTTCCTCCACAAATAATTCTTATTCAGGTTTTTAATCACTCAATAATTAGAATTAAGTTATAAATCTTACCTCATCTATTTAAGTCTATTCTCTAACTCTATTAATTGATTGTCTTTGAATTAAATCAATCGGCTCTTCTTCAAATTACTATTCAGAAGCCTCTATTGTATTGCTTAATAATTCATCAACTACATGCAAAGGTAAAAGCAATTAAACTGAAAACATCCTTATAAATTATTGGATTTTGTGTTCATTACCTTAATTCATATTCTTTTTAATGAATTATTCTAACTTTATTCAAAAACATTATACATACCTATTTGACTATATCAACATCCATTATGATATTGCCTTCGCCTCCATTCTTTTAAAATTCTTAAGGCAAATAAATTGGTTGAACCTAAAATTCTTTGAACTTCTTTTCAATATAACCTTTATACATAATTAAATATATAAATTTATATTTAAAAAAAAGAGGGTATTTTCTTATATTTTATAAAATCAATAAGAACCAAAATAAAAGACTCTTCTAATTTATCAACATTTAGTATACTATCACTTACAATACAATTTTTTTATGATTTTAAGGATAAAATCTGCTTATATTAATTAATTAAATTAAATTTTACTTTATTAAGGTAAATGATGCTTTTAACTTTCAAATATTAAGTTTGTATTAAAATGTCTCTCACATGTTTAAGTTTCTGGGCTCTTGGATTGGGAATAGGGAGTTTCAATCGTCATATTTTCTATTTTTTGGAAGATTATTTCTTTAGGCTTCCAAAGTATCTATACTTAAGTGTTATTATGAATTGGCATGTTTTTCTTTTGCTTTCTTCTAAATTGTACAATCCATATGTTATCTAAATTTAAATAACAAATTATTAGGATGAATCTTAAAAATTAATAAATCAAAATAATGGCTCTTTTATGACCTATTTTGGGCCATATCAATTATCTGGTTTTTCCATATCTCCTTCTCTGACAAAAGAAAGATGAATAATATAAAAAGATGATATATCTAAATAAAATGAATTATAATTTTTATGAAACAATAATTATATCTTAAATACTTTTTGTAATTTATTCATTCAACAATAAGTTTCTTGGGGTATTTTTATAATATTTTTTCAATGGCTTAAACTACAACTGGGTGATAAAAGGTCTTATTCTCATCAAACCAATCATAAGCTTGTTTACTTTAATATATATTTATATTTACTTGTAATTCTAACCCAACAAATCGTATAGTACTTTTAAGTAACTTGATACTCCTACCTTAGATACAAAATCATGAACTCCTTCAAGGGCCTAATCGTATTTGACCAATAAAACAAGCCTATACCATTTATATACAGTCTTCTAATCCTTATAAAATGTGAGTTTATATTATTCATCCATTTTTGTCATTACTGAAGCTTCAACATCCTTATAGTTATCAATTAAATATTGGAGGAAGACACTCTTTTGATTTGGTTTGTATTATTGAAAATCATTTGCCTTATCTGGAACCTATCCTTTTCCATCAATCCATGCTTTCGCTAAGTTATTTGCTTCAGTGAACAATGGAGTTGATACATCAATAGTGATTGGTGCTAGACCTGGAGTATAAACCCATTTTTTCCATACTTTTTAAATTTCTTCTATAATCCTTTAAGCTTCTTCTTATTTGTTTTTCCTAACCCAATTTAATAAAAATTGATAAAGCTAATCTTCATCAATACTCTAAAATTTGAAATTCTCAATGTAATCTCTTAAGAATTATTAAAATGGATCTTCTTTAATTAAACTTTCCAAATATGTTAATAATTAATATCCTTTCTCATATGGAACACGACTAGTGGCTTCATCAGGATTTCTATTTGTAGTATTTGGATGCATACTAGAGAATGAGTTATCTAAACCAAAAGTTTACATTGATGTAAATGCACTAGAATTACCATTAATTGCATCTAATTTGACAGAATCCAATCCATTCAATCTAGATAAGATCTTTCTTTCTAAAAATACACAAAATCCTTCGTTAATCCAAAAGTTTGCCCAATTTCTTCCTGTAACTGTATTTCCAACCCAAGAATGAGCAATTTCATGAATGGCAGTACCTACTCCACTCTTATCACCTACTATAATAGTTGGACTTGCGAAGGTTAACAAAGGATGTTCCATACCTCCAAATGGGAATGAAGCTGGCAAAATCACAATTTTATAATCTCCCCAAATATATGGTCCTATATATTCTTACATTTTCTTCATGTAGACTGGCAAATCAGACAGCTCTTCAGCATATTCATCTATGAAATGAGGTTCTGCAATCACATATGTCCCATTTCCTGTGGATTTTTCAACTACTTCACCTGCTATTATTCCAATTAAGTATGCGGGAATCTTGATATCCAATTCAAATTGATAGAGTGTTAGTGCCTACAAATTTTCATAATTATTGAGCAATTTGAATTTCATATTATACAATTTATTCCCTGTTATAAATACATTGATACGAGGATCTTTCACCAAAACCGTTGCTGTAAAGAATACTTTGATGCTTGGTGTATCTTATAAAGGTATTATGGACCTACAATTGTTATCTTCACATTGGGAAAATAGATATGGAACTGATTTGCTATAGGTTTATTCTTTAGTTAAAAATCCTAATGCTCTTGCTCCTTTTGAATCCAAATTATATTTTATGTTTAACTTAATATATTCTCCTCTAGTATAGACTCTATCTAATTGTATCGAGAGAACATCTCCTTACAAAAGTGATTGATCTCCTTTTTTAATTATTTCATGTTATAAAACATTTCCTGAAGATGACAAATACACAGCTATGATACTTAATTGATATATATCCAAGTTAATCTTAATCATAATGAGACTTCAATACTTTTTTTAGTGTATTGCAATTAACCCTGAAAATTGATTAACTCGTAGCATTTATATATTGTTCGTCCAAATCAAGAAGCCATTCAATATGGACATGCTCTTGACTCACTTCTATGTAATTACTAAACGTATTAACATCTATTTCTGCTCCAATAGCTGAGGCTATGCAAAGGAGTATATAAATCATGAATTAATTAATTACATCATTGTTTAATTACTATTATATTAATATAAATTTTATATTATGCATTAATAATTAGAGTTAGATTCAACTGAAATTCAAAATATAACCCTTATTTCAGTCTTTTGTCTTTGATAGCATTTAGTAATTAAGGAAGATAATAAATGTATTAAATATTAGATTCTTAAAGTTGTAGGAATCATAGTTACTATTAGTGACTCATGGTAGTAGTTAAGTTGAAGTTATGAAAGAGTTTATGAAAATTTAATTAAACATTTTATCATTTAGCAATTGATTAATTTTAATTATAAAATGAGCAGAAATATTAGAGTACTTGATATCAAGAATGTGGCAAAATAAAGGCTCTCTATTAAGGCTCCAGTTCAGATTCGAAAATTTGATTTGTCGAGAATTAGAGAATAGGAATTGGAGTTTAAAAGTTTGGTTGACTCATTTGAATCTGATCAGAGGTACTAGATTTCAAATAATGAAGCATTAATTCTCCGATAAATGGATCATTTGTTTTGAAATCTCAACGTTCATTGTCTAAAAAGAAATATGTAAATTCCAAGGAAGAGTAAAATATATATGGATTAAAAATATTGACGAATTAGCGTTCTTCTTAAAAGCAATTCGATAGTCGAAGGTCGAGCACAGATATAATTTATTTGGAACAATAATAAGAAAAGAGTAATTTGGAATGGTTAGAGCATTGCAAAGAAATTGAACCTCCATAGGCGAAATGCCAGTTTTTCCATTAAAAATCAAAGTATTTAGAATTATAAGTAGATAGTCAATATTTTTGGGAGGATGTTGTAATATTGGATCTTGACATTCAACAAAATAAGTTTATAGTTTAAAAGTATCCTGGTGGTCAAATTAAGAAAGTGGATAGACTCTCTCTCTAATTTGTAAATTAAAACTAAGAAATATATTAAAAAGTTTAGCAATGCAAGTAACACAATGAATATATAAAAGTTAATAGAGGTAATTACTAAAGAAGATAGAACATAAGAAATTATAATAAATTATGTCTGTGCATAGTACTGAAGTTTCATAATTCCCTAAAACCTTGAGATAAAAGTTATTCAAGAAATATATCAACGCTTCTATGACTACATCTCTGCTGGATGAAATATCAAATGAATATATTGTGGCTATGAAGAAATGCGCAGTAGGCAATTTTGATAACAAATATAAATTTACACCATAAGATAGGTATCAATTTTATACTTCTAATCGAAAACAACTCAAAAAATTGGTACACTTTTACAAAAAGTCAGCAATATGTGCTGTGTAGAATATGATTTAAAGAGTTGAGGATTATACAGTATATACCTATGATTTTAGATTGATTCATTTACCTTTAAAATTGGAGGAATTTAATCATCATATTGATTAACAAGTTGCACTCTAACTTAACGAATTCAAAAATTAAAGATTATTTATGCTCTCCAACATACAAGATTGTTTGTCGAAAGAACATAGTTTTGTAACCACATAGTTAGATCAGTTCAAAGGAGGACAACTTGATAAATTACTTACGAAAATTAATTATATCTATCTAACCTTTCTAAAGAAGTAGATCGAAAAAGAATACTATGTTTTGAAGTTGTTCTTAAAACAATATACATATGATGATAAGAATGAAATCAAAATCGAATTAAGCACCCTTCTTGAACTAAGTGTCAAAATTATTATACCTAAGGGTGGTAAAATGTCTAGGAAGGACATTCGTCTTTCGAATGTTCAGATGATTAAACAGAATGATCCAATTATTTATATCTAATACTCTTTAAACGATATTATAGAATAATTATTAAAACCCTGTAGGTCATTGTTGACATTTGTGCAAAAGTTCTAAACTATTAGAAGTGAATTGATGACTTTGTTATTATTAAAAGAAACACTTAAAGATATATTCGATCAAAAATAAATTCATGATTTAGAAGAAGAAATTATACAGATAATAACGATGGAATATTAAAAATGTTACAATTTAGTAGAACGATTCTAAAAATTTAAGAAATTTTTGATTCCATTAAAATCGAAGGAAATTGCTGAAATTTTAGGAATTGAGCCCAAAGAAAAATCAATAACTTCAATTAATAAACAATCAATTGTGTTGAGATTGCAACAATCAAAAAGTGCGCTTTTGGAAATTGATCATTTGTGTAATACTCGAAGTAGATTGGGATTATTTTCAGTTAATTTAAATGATCTAAAATTTATATTGAAGGAGAAAGTTCAAGATCAGGCTAATCAAATAACAAATGTATGAATTCATATCTTTAGTAGAAAATAATTGATTTGATCAAATATAATACTGCAAATATAAAGCAGTAGTTTGATGAGATACAATCGAAGAGTTCCACCTTACCAAACACAGAGGAGAAGTTAGTTGAATTGAAATTGCTGTTAGGAGAGTTGAAAATGGAGTTTTCAAGAAAGAAAGTAGAGATATTATAGATGTATAACTATTTGATTTTATAATTAGAGGATAAATGTTGGAAGTATTAAATATGTTTTATGTTCCTTTTGATTTCAATTTAATGGTCGACTTCTTTTACTTGAAATATTGGCCATAAGATATCACAGAATTGGTGCAAATGAACAAAAATATGATTGAAAAACAGGAGAAACAATTCTTGCAGAAACTTTAAGCCGAGAAGTATGAGTTTGAAGAACATATCTACAAGATTTCAGAATTATTTACTGAGATTAAGACATTTCATTCTTATGAGGAGGTTAAGCATAAATTACCTGCTGTGAGGTAGCTTAATTTATATTTTGATAATGCAAAAGAAATGACACACTCATTTCATTAGAGAGAGGGGTTGTTTGGTTTACCTAATTCCACTTATCCCCAATTAGACTTATTAATTAGTGAGTTTCAACCATATCAAAAGTTATGGGAATTGGCGAGTAATTTTGAGTAGTAAAAAGATCAATGGTTATATGGATCATTTAAGAAATTGAATTCTTAGGACATTTAAATAAAAATAAATGATTATGTCAACTAAACGATCAAGATGACTCAATATTTCAAGGATGTCAATAATGAATATGCTCAATAATTTCTTAGAGGTCTCAGAGCAGCCATGGAGAGATCAAAAGAATTCATTTGGATTATCGAAGCCCTTGTTATAGAGGCATTTTAAAAAAAGCCTTCTTTTTGGAGAGACCTGTTTAGAGAATGCCATATAGCAAACTTCGATCCAAAGGAAGATTTTCCCTTGTAAATTCTGATCACAAGAGGAATCCTGAATGTAAAGGAGCAAGTGCTGGCAGTCTCTTAGAGAGCAGAGAAAGGATGGAACATCGAGAAGAGACTAAATGAAATGTAGGATAAATTATCAGTAATTGTGATTGAGATTGTACCTTATAAAGATACATACATATTTAAAAATTACGAGGAGGTTTAGATGCTATTGGATGAATAATTAAATGTTTTAGGCATATTAAAGGCTTAGCCCCATGTGAAGATGGTGTTGAGTAAGGCCAATCAATTGGAGTATAAGACAGTGCTGATATAGGATACCTTGGAGTATGGTATGAAATGTCAGAAACATTGGATTTATTTGGATCCCATATTTACTAGTGAGGACATCAAGAAGAAATTGGCAAAAGAGGCTTAATTTTTTAGGAATGTTGATCAATCATTTAAGATGTGCATGGAAAACTTTAATCAGAATAGGAAGATATGGGAATGTATAGATTCTGAGAAGATGAAAGTAGAGTTCAGCAATAATGTATTAATGCTTGATCAGATTTAAAAAAGTTTAACCATTTATTTAGAATCAAAGAGAGTGCTCTTCCCAAGATTCTATTTTGTTTCTGATGAAGAATTAGTTGAGATACTGGCACAAACGAAAGAGCCTGTGTAGGTGCAAAGACATATCTATAAATGTTTTGAGTCCATATAGGAGTTGAAGTTCGAGAAGTATTCTTTGATTACAGGATTCTATTCATCATTGAAGGAGTGTGTGCCTTTGGAATAGGCGATTAATGTAGCATAGGATGATAAATCGGGCAATGTGGAATTATGGTTGTAAGATTTAGAGACACAAATGAAAAGTTCCATCTCAAGGATATCAAATAGAACTTTGAAGGATTTGAATTGCACAAAGTAAGAATTCATTACAAAATGGCCAACTTAATCTATATTATTGGCCAATTAGATTAAATGGACTAGAAGCACAGAAACTGCTATCCGACAATAACAAAAAATGAATCTAAAATTATATTTGAGTATATTGCACAAAGAACTTTAAGACACTGTGTTATTAGTCAGATCAGATCAAAACAAATTACAAACAGCTACCTTAGAAGCTATGGTCGTGATTGAAGTACATCAGAAAGACATTGTAGATACTTTGTATAAGAAGAATGTTTAAGATGCTAATGAGTTTGTTTGGATTTCACAGATGAGATTTTATAATGAAATCGTGGAATAGGAATTTGTGGTTAATGTCAAGATGGTCAACTCGGTATTGTAATACGGTTTTGAATATTTGGGTAATCTAACTAGATTGGTGATAACGAAACTGACTGATAGATGTCAAAGAACTCTGTTGAGTGCATTAAACATGAATTATGGAGGAGCTCCTGAAGGACCAGCTGGAACAGGGAAGACAGAAACTGTGAAGGATTTAGCAAAAGCAATTGGAATGCCTTGTATTGTGTTTAATTGTTCTGAAGGATTAAATTACATAGCCATGGGTAAGTTTTTCAAAGGATTGGCTTCTTCAGGATCCTGGTGTTGTTTCGATGAGTTCAATAGGTTGGATCCGGAAGTGTTGTCAGTGGTTGCTCAATAGATATACACAATATTTTAGGCAGTAAAGGAAAAGAGGAAGCAATTCAATTTCGAAGGAGTTCACATTAATTTAACTTTGACTGTGTCTATCAACATTACGATGAATCCAGGTTATGCAGGGAGATCTGAGTTACCAGATAATCTGTAGATCTTGTTTAGACCATGCGCTATGGTGGTGCCAGATTATGCTATGATAGCTGAAATTTATTTGTACAGTACAGGATTTGAGAAGGCCAGAGAATTGAGTCAGAAGATAGTCACATGTTTGAGATTGTGCAATGAATAATTATCGTCTTAGGAACATTATGATTTTGGTATGAGAGCTCTCAAGGCTATACTGAGTGCAGCCAAGAATATGTACGAAGGGTATGAAGAGGAAATATGTTTGACAGCAATCATCAATGTAAATAAACCCAAATTTATACCCAACGATGTGGATCTCTTTATGGCAATTACAAAGGATTTGTTTCCTGATATCAAACCAATTGAATCCAATCAATTGGAATTAGAAGAAGCATGTGCAGAGTTGAATTGTCAAATGGATAAATTGTTCTTATCGAAAATCGAGGAATTGCAAAACAACATCAATGTCAGAAATGGAGTTATGTGTATTGGTGAGACGTTCTCGGGTAAAACAACCACGATTTAAGTTCTGGCCAAAGCTCTCAATTGTTAAATCTTTAAGCTCAACCCAAAATCTATTAACACTGATTAGTTATATGGGTTCTTGGATCCTGATACTCGACAATGGTCTGATGGAGTGGCTCCCATTTTAATTAGAGAAAACATTGAGAAACCCCAAAGGATTTGGATTCATTTTGATGGTCCTGTGGATTCACTTTGGATCGAGAACTTAAACACTGTGTTGGATGACAATCAGAAATTATGTTTAACTTCTGGTGAAATATTGAAAATCCCAACTACAATGTGCATGGTCTTTGAAGTTGAAGATCTATCTGCAGCCTCTCCTGCCACAGTATCTAGATGTGGTATGATATATTACATTCCATTCAAGTGGCCATCCTTAATTGCCTCACTGTAATTGCCAAATGGTTTCGATCTAGATTATTTTATTAGACGGATGAGATTGTAATATGATATTTAATATGTAGTTTGATCGATCATACCCTAGCATGGACAAAGTTGCATGTCAAATTCCCTGTTATGTACATAGAAACTATCCTTGTTTCCAATTTTATAAATCTCACTAAGAAATGTTTGACCTTCCTTGGTGATGAAGAGAAGACTCCAAATAACATGGACAACATGATGATCTTCGCTTTGGTTTGGTCTGTGGGAGCAGCCATGGATGAGATCTATCGGCCTCAATTCAGTAAATTCATCAATCAATTAATCAAAACTAATAAATCTGATTTGTAGACCATCTATTAAGATGAAGCCACCTTCTAGTTTCCCAACAATGATGGCATTGATTATTTCTTACATTGTTTTTCCAATGGAAAGTGGGTCAAATGGATCAATGTAATCCCATTTTATCTATTAACTAGCTTAGCAATAAAAAGTAGATCAATCCTGAAATGCAATTCCATCAAATAGTAGTCCAAACGCAATCCTCTATTCGCAATGATTATTTGGCTACTATAGGTCTCCATATGCTTTATTGTGGACCAACGGGAACTGGAAAAACACTATCGATGGCAGCAAAATCAGGATTTCAAATTGTGTGTTCTGGTTCAACTACAGGCAACTCTATCTAGCGATTGATCGAGACCAAGATCAATAAGAGAAGGAGGAAGGGTTATTATGCATCAGAGGAAGGTCACATCTTTATATTCATAGATGATCTAAATATGCCTTATCGAGAACCTGAAGGTGCTTAGCCTGCCATAGAGCTGCTAAGACAATGGATGGAGATGGGGGGGTGGTATGACTTAGACAATAAGGAATTTAAATACATGTGTGATATCACATTCCTTGGAGCCATGCAACCAAATGTAAGTGGAAGGAATCAGGTGACAAAGAGATTTCTGAGATTCTTCAATATTCTCTATATTGGGGGTTTTGACAACGAAAGCATGACGAATATGTTGGAAGTGTTTATCTATTGGTTGTCAATCAAGATAGAGAATGGAGTGGAGTTCTTGAATATCAAGGACTAGATTATAGTGACCACGCTGTTCTTATTCGAGAAGGTGCAAACCAAATTGTTGCCCACTCCCTCGAAATCGCATTACATATACACAGTCAGAGACATTTTCAAGATATTTTAGGGAATGAGCAAAGTGCACAAGATCATTAATTAATAGTACTTGGTTAAATTATGGAGTCATGAATGTGCTAGGATATTTAGTGATAGATTGGTAGACATGAATGATATCAAGATTTACAATGATATCATGAAGGAATCACTGCAGCAATTGTACCCTGAACATCTTCAACATAATCTATTCCTCCCGTTCTTCAACAACTAATATGAGGAGGCGCCTTTGATGCATCGAGTATTGGACAAGGTTAAATGGTACTTAGAACAATATAACTATCAATAATAACAATACAAAATGGAATTGATACTCTTTACTAATGCTATTTTACATGTGGCCAGGATCTCTAGGATATTGTTGAGTGGACATGCATTGCTAATTGGCATGGGTGGAAGTGGCAGAAGTAAGACAAACATCACTATATTTTAGCCTCCTTATCAAAGTTGGCTAATTTCATATTGTTTTAGCAATCAGCAGAAACAATTGATTCTAAACAGTGGGATGAAAATCTGTTGTCAGTGCTCAAAGACTCAGGAATGGAAAATAAAATAATTACACTAATATTTTAGGAATCTCAATTTCATTAGGATTACATGTTGGAAGACATTTGCAATATCATGACTCACGGTGAGGTGTCTCATCTCTTCCCTCCCGAGGAAAGAATCAAAGTCTAAGAAGAATTGCCGTATTCCTAATTTATCAAAAATTGTAAACACAACATGCATATCATATTGTGCATGTAACCAATAGGGGAGACTATACGTAAACGGTTACGCTCATTCCCAGCCATTATTAATAGTACAACCATCGATTGGTTCATGAGCTGGTCAGATGAAGCCTTAGAATCCACTGCTTTTGGATTTCTCAAACAGAATGCTTTGGTTAAGGTGGCTGTGGATATTCATCACAAAGTACTCGATCTCACTGATAAGTACAAAGAGGAGATGAGAAGATACTTTTATGTGACTCCCACCCAGTATCTCTAAATGCTGAAGATCTATCAGAAGATCTATGAGGAAAGAGTATTACGATCCAGGAAGGCCATTGACAGAATGGAAACAGGAATTGAAAAGATTTTGCACACTGAGTAGGAAGTAGATAAGATCAGGAATATGCTGTTTGAATTGCAACCTCAATTAGAGAAGGCTACGAATGATAATCAGATTCTCCTAAAGAAGATTAAGAAGCGATAGCAAGATGCAGATTAAAAGAGAATGGTTTGTGAACAGGACGAGAAAGAATGTAGTGTATAAAGAGAAGAAGCCAATTCTTTGAGGAATCTATGTTAGACCTAATTAAATAATGTGATTCCTCTGCTTAAGTAAGCTACAGATGCGTTGGAGAAGATTTCAAGGGAAGACATGATTCTATTGAAATCTTTTATCTACCCTCCTCCTTCCGCAGCTATTGTAATGGAGGGACTCTGCTATGCATTCGAGATCGACGATCAAGTTTAATCCAAGAACAAAGATCCCCCAACTATTCAAGACTTCTGGGACTTCGCAAAAAAGAATCTATTGAATGATAAACTAATCAAAAGAATCAAGAAGATGAAATTAGAAGAAATCAGAGCCATCAATATCGTCAATATTGAAAAACTAGAAGTCTTCTCCTAAAATCCACTATTCGAACGAGACAAAGTATTTAATGCCTCTACAGCTGCAGGCAACCTCTCTGATTGGATCCGAGCTGTTCTCAATAGCTACTAAGCAGTCGAAATTATTGAGCCTAAGAAGTAGCAATTGGCAGAAGCAGAAATTAGATTGAAAGATGCAGAAGAGAAACTAGGCATCAAAAGGTCTGCTTTGGATGAAGTCATGATTGAATTGAAGAGATTGTCTAATGAGTATCAAAAGGCTAGAATTGAAAAAGAGTAAATCGAACAAAAAGTTGAAAGTATCACTATACAGTTGCAAAGGGCAGAAAAATTGACCAATAATCTCTCAGATGAAAAAGTTAGGTGGAAAAAGAAAACTCAGAAAATTAAAGCAGAATAAAACACTCTTGAAGGAGATAGCATTCTATGTTCAGCCTTAATATCTTATATGGGAGTATTTCCTATTCAATATAGAGAAAATGCAATACAATTATGGTAGATGAAATTGTTATAAGAGGGCATTCAATCTTCCTCGCCATTCCAATTGTAAAAACAGTTGAGTGATCCATTGTAGATTAATAAATGGCTACAATAGAAATTGCCGAATGATCAATTCTCTATTGATAATGCGATCATCATGAAATAGTCATCTAAATGGCCTTTGATTATTGATCCTTAATTGTAAGCAAATCAGTGGATTAGAAATATGGAAGACAGCAAAAGCTTATTGATATTTAATGCAAGATCACCAATCCAATAAGTGTAATTGCAATTAGAACATGCTATTTAAATTGGATATGCTGTCTTGGTTGAAAATGTTACAGAAGACATCGACCCCCTCTTCATTTAAATCTTATCATAGAAGGACTTTGGATCAACTGCTCAAATAAAGTTCTTTGATAAAGTCATTGAACAATCTAATGATTTCAGATTCTATCTTACCACTAAATTAGACAATCCACATTACCAACCTCAAATTTGTGTTATGGTTACTCTATTGAACTTCTAAGCAACACTGCAAGGATTAACTGATCAAATGTTGAATGTGGTTGTCAAAATAGATGAACCAGTAAAGGAAGAATTGAGAATTAAGAACATCTTCTACTTTATATCTAATCAGGATAAACTAATCAAAACAGAAGATTAAATGTTGGAACTGCTCTCACAAGCAGGAGGAGATTTATTATAAAATGAGACTATCATTATAGCTCTCCAGAATACAAAAGATGAAGGCAATAACATAGAAGAAAGAATTCGTAAGTTGGAGACTGATAGTCAGGCATTCAATGTCACTAGGCAATCCTATTAATAAGTGGCTGAAACTGTGGCAAATTTATACTTCGTAGTCTATTATTTAGCAACAGTTGAACCCACTTATTTGTGGTCATTAGATTTCTATGTTGCTCTCTATTCTAAGGCTATTAAAGAAGCATAGCAAGGTAAACTCAAAAGAAATCAAAATATCATTGACAAATTCATATTAATGCTTTACAACGCTGTCAATCGATCTTTGTTAGAAAAGGATAAATTAATTTTTAGATTTCTCTTATGTCAACGACTAATGAATGTTCCCATAAACTTGGTTAGAACATCAGTTATGGGTTGTTCATTGACTTCTACTGAAATACCTATGCCTAAAGATTACTCATGGCTGACTTACAAAATGTGGTTAGCATTGGTAGACCTCTAATAATAATATCCTCATATCTTTAATGGTATTTGTGATTCATTTGTTAATAATAAACCTTTTTGGGATCATTTCTATACTACTCCTCATAGTTTCAAGAATTAAATTCTAAATTTGGATTAATTTTAAATTAACATGATAGTCAAAATCATCAAACCAGAATAATTCATTCAAGCCACAAATGAAATGATAAGAACATTTATGGGGTACATCTTCTTAGAAAGTATTCCCATCACATTTGAGTAATTTTACCTAGAATCAGATCAAAATACTCCATTGCTTTGTGTTACAACCCCAGGAGCTGATCCAAGATCTGAAATCATTGGTTTAGCTCATAAATATGGGTTTTAAGATAAGCTTAATGTTATCTCCTTGGGACAAGGATAAAGTTAATTAGCGATTAAGTTGATTTTGAAAGCCATCTAAAATGGAAATTGGGTGCTCCTACAAAATTGTCATCTGGCAGCCTCATTTATGCCTGAATTAGAAAAACTTTACGAAAATTAATTGAAGCAAAATATCCATACAAATTTT
Source organism: Paramecium octaurelia (assembly GCA_905182995.1). NCBI lineage: Eukaryota > Ciliophora > Oligohymenophorea > Peniculida > Parameciidae > Paramecium > Paramecium octaurelia. The sequence goes on from CAJJDP010000033.1 coordinate 251,290, forward strand.
AGACTCTGGCTAACTACTTTGCCTACTAATCTATTACCATAAAATGTAATTATACGAGGTAAATTAAATTCGTCTCATATTTTTAGCACTTAAAATGACCTATGAATTGCCAAGGGGAATAAAAAACAATATGTTGAGGTCTTATTTGTCTCAAGATCCGGAGAAGTTTGAATTATGCAAAAGATTGAAGGAATGGAAGAATTTATTTTTTTCTTTGGCTCTTCTTCATGCTTGTTTGCTTGAACGTAAAAAGTATGGACCCTTAGGATGGAACATAGGATATAATTTCTCATAACATGATTTAGAAATGTCTAAAGAATAGATTCTGTATTTTCTGGATTAGAATAATGATATTCCTTGGGATGCTCTTCATTATTTAATAGCAGAAAATAATTATGGCGGTAGAGTCACTGATCCTGTTGATAGGAAGTTGCTAAATATTTATGTGTCCGATCTTATTAATAAAGACATTGTGGAAGGCTTTTCATTCAACGATGTCTATAAAGTGCCTTCAGAGATGCCATTGAAGGGATACATAGAATATATAGCAGCCTTTCCAATTGCAGATCCTCCTCAGTTATTCGGATTACATCCAAATGCTGAAATCTACTCTGCCATTCTAGATACAGAAAATTTAAGTTCGACTATCTTGTAATTGCTTCCAAGAACTTTAGGAGACTAAAGCATTCATCCAGACAAAATAGTTTAGAAGAAAGGAAGATCTATATTGAATGAACTACCAGCTTAATTTAATATTTCATTGGTTGAATAAAAGTATCCATTACTATAAGACAATTCTATGCATACTCTCATTCAATAAGAAGTTAATAAGTATAATAAATTGATTTCTCAAATATTCAACTCATTAGAATAACTTATGCAAGCATTGGAAGGCTATATTAATATGACAGATTAACTAAATGACATTTACAATTCCATTTTCGATAACAAAATACCCTCAGATTGGAGCAAGCTCTCTTATTTGACTACAAAGCCATTAGGATCCTGGTTCAGCGATTTACTTAAAAGAATTCAGTTTTTAGACAGTTGGATTAATAAAGGTGAACCTACTATCTTTTGGCTTGGAAGCTTTTTCTTTATTCAAGGATTCTTAACTGCTGTATTACAGAATTATTCAAGAAAATCCAAGATTCCAATTGATTAATTAAAATTTGATTTTGAGTTCATGAAACAAATACCAAATCAAGGTTCTCAAAATGGGATTTTTATTGAAGGATTATCAATCGATGGAGCTCAATTTGAATTGGAAGAATAAACTCTACTGGAGCCAGATCACAACATATTATTTTTCAAATGTCCAATTATTAAGTTTATACCAACTAATTAGCCAAAAAAATATAATCATTATTCCTGTCCTTTATATAATACTTCTTAAAGAAAAGGAGTTCTAACCTCAAATGGTTTATCGATCAACTTTATCTGCAATATTAAAATACCAATTAAAAATGAAAAAAAACATTGGTCTAAAAGAGGAGTGGCTCTGATCATTTAAATTGATTGATTTTATATATTTATTGGCTATTTTTATAATTAATTTATTAAGATAGAATTTTAATGATTTTCAAAAGAAAAACATTTCAAGGATTCCAGAGGTATTTGAATAATTTGCTAAGACTTATTTATTAAGATATTTAAATTAGTTTCAGAGAAAAATATCAGAGCTAGGATAAGCTGATAAAATATTATTAAACCATATAATTTATTGAATATGTTATATGGATGGAACCACGGAATGAGAAGGATGGTCAGTTTTGGATTAAGTTATGTTTACTTTAAAAATAAAAAGAAATTAATGAAGATAAAAAATAGAGCCCAAAGTATAAAATTTATACAATAGTTCTTTATTTCTAGTGCATTTATCCCTTTTCAAAATATTTTCTCTTATTGAATGTTATGATGAAATGAAATTCAATTAGGTCATTAAATTTTGCAATGTTTATGTTCCTTATATTTTTTTTATCTTTTTTTTATTATATACTTCTTTTATTGAGGATCTAAATATCAACAGATCTTTCCGATCTTTCCAATCTTTTGGAATAAGAATTCATTCTATTAGATATTCTAACTCAAATAGATAAGACTCTCTTAAACTTTCATATTATTTGGATAAATATAAATCAATTTCAGTAGATAATTGTAGTGTAAAGTTTTCAGAGATTTACTCTACCACTTATATATGAATGTATTGAAAATTGAAGAATCATTTTGATTAGAGAAATTATAACTAAAAAACATTAATACTCCGTATTGAATTAGTATCTTCGTATGACTTTGTAGATAAGAAAAATGACTTACAAATGTGCATTACAAAATCACTAACTTGTGTATAACAAAAAATTTATTCATAGAGTTTTGAAATAGGATATAGATCCTAATTAAAAGATGAGATTTGTAAGATAATATTAAACCAGCAATTTTGAACACTTTTATAATAGTGAACTCTACAAGAGCAAGATATATACAATCACTTAAACTATAAGTAATATAATGATCATTACACTTAAAATAAGAATTATATTATTTTATTGTTATAAATCCTGATAAATAAACATTTCCTTAAAAAGAAATTTGAATTCACTGCTGATGAGAGTTTAAAATTATAGTTGCTCAAGAAATTTCATCAGAATAGCTTATTATTTTAATTGCATTTTATCTTAGAAAATAATATAAATTGGGTATGTGGCCCTATGAAATTACAAGTTTTAAGGTTAGTTTAACGTAGCCTTATGTTCAACTAGTCAGTTAATGTGGATGGATACAATGCTAAACGATGATTAAGATTGAACGCTTTTATATTTAGCAAAAGAATATAAATAATAATTTTAATTTTAATGGTTGTTTTTATTGTTTTTATTGTTTTCATTTTTTCTATTTTTTTTATGGCTATTTTGGATTGCTCATTGCCTAATCAATATCTCTTTGGATGTCATCATCTATTTCTACATGCTTACCTTTTTTTGTCTATGCTGGATTTTATTTTTGCTATGGTTATTATTTAGTCTATTTTCCTGCTTACTATTTGACTTAATCATCATTATTGCTTTGCTTCTATTATTATTGTTTGATTTATTGCTAATGTTTGGCGGCAGGTTGAATAGATTCAGACTCAAAGTCATCAACATTGTGATCAACAGCAGATTTCATTGATTTTTCATCAAACTATTGTTTGTTAATGATTCATATTACTTTCTCTGACTTCTTGCGTTTCTTATCATTGGTTTGAATACCATTTTTCTCATTGTAATCTTTCAACTCTTATTCATATATTTCCTTAGCTGCATTGTATTGGTCGAGATAAGGCTATGGACAATAGTAAAAATCTATACTTTCTTCTCCTATTCACTCATAGATGACCATTTATTTCCAGCCATCTAAGATATCTAAGTGAGCTTAATCTCTATGTATATTTACTAAATATCAATACCTGGGTTTCGTTCAACTACCTTCTCTCTGTACTTCTAATTAAATAAAAAGAAGGGTGTCAAANCCACTTATATATGAATGTATTGAAAATTGAAGAATCATTTTGATTAGAGAAATTATAACTAAAAAACATTAATACTCCGTATTGAATTAGTATCTTCGTATGACTTTGTAGATAAGAAAAATGACTTACAAATGTGCATTACAAAATCACTAACTTGTGTATAACAAAAAATTTATTCATAGAGTTTTGAAATAGGATATAGATCCTAATTAAAAGATGAGATTTGTAAGATAATATTAAACCAGCAATTTTGAACACTTTTATAATAGTGAACTCTACAAGAGCAAGATATATACAATCACTTAAACTATAAGTAATATAATGATCATTACACTTAAAATAAGAATTATATTATTTTATTGTTATAAATCCTGATAAATAAACATTTCCTTAAAAAGAAATTTGAATTCACTGCTGATGAGAGTTTAAAATTATAGTTGCTCAAGAAATTTCATCAGAATAGCTTATTATTTTAATTGCATTTTATCTTAGAAAATAATATAAATTGGGTATGTGGCCCTATGAAATTACAAGTTTTAAGGTTAGTTTAACGTAGCCTTATGTTCAACTAGTCAGTTAATGTGGATGGATACAATGCTAAACGATGATTAAGATTGAACGCTTTTATATTTAGCAAAAGAATATAAATAATAATTTTAATTTTAATGGTTGTTTTTATTGTTTTTATTGTTTTCATTTTTTCTATTTTTTTTATGGCTATTTTGGATTGCTCATTGCCTAATCAATATCTCTTTGGATGTCATCATCTATTTCTACATGCTTACCTTTTTTTGTCTATGCTGGATTTTATTTTTGCTATGGTTATTATTTAGTCTATTTTCCTGCTTACTATTTGACTTAATCATCATTATTGCTTTGCTTCTATTATTATTGTTTGATTTATTGCTAATGTTTGGCGGCAGGTTGAATAGATTCAGACTCAAAGTCATCAACATTGTGATCAACAGCAGATTTCATTGATTTTTCATCAAACTATTGTTTGTTAATGATTCATATTACTTTCTCTGACTTCTTGCGTTTCTTATCATTGGTTTGAATACCATTTTTCTCATTGTAATCTTTCAACTCTTATTCATATATTTCCTTAGCTGCATTGTATTGGTCGAGATAAGGCTATGGACAATAGTAAAAATCTATACTTTCTTCTCCTATTCACTCATAGATGACCATTTATTTCCAGCCATCTAAGATATCTAAGTGAGCTTAATCTCTATGTATATTTACTAAATATCAATACCTGGGTTTCGTTCAACTACCTTCTCTCTGTACTTCTAATTAAATAAAAAGAAGGGTGTCAAAGGCTTTTTTGGAGCATTTGGGTCTCGTTCCTTCTTCTTCTCTGTTGCGGTCGGGATCTCAGGTACATTCTAGTCCTTCAAAAATTGTTAACAAAACTTGTTCATGTGAGCAAAGAACTGTTAGAATTTCTTGGCGATTTCAATACCCTATCATATAGTGAGAAACTTGCATACAAATTAGTTATGATCCATAATATTATTTATTTAATTAAAATTAATTGATGTAGCAATTCAAAAGGTTAGTCCCCCTCATGAATAGAGTTCTTATTAAGAAGCTGGAAGTTCCAACCAAAACCTAAAGTGGTATTCTTCTAAATAGTGGAGAAACAAAGAACCCAGCTGGAGTAGTCATTGAAGTATATCAATTAATATTAATGAAAGGCTGGGGAAGGCTATTATGACCACAAAGGAGAATTTGTTAAAATTTGTGTTAAAGTTGGAGATACCGTTTTACTACCTGATTTTGGTGGATAAAAAGTCAAAGTAAGTGGATAAGAACTTCTCATATTTAGAGACACAGATTTGTTAGGAATATTGTCCAGATGATATGTATAATATTAAAAATTAAGAATTATAAATTTTATTTTTTTTAGCACAATTTCTATCAGTAATGATTATCCTTGTTGCCATTATAAAATGCAAAATCTAAAATCAATTTAATAAACAATTAAAATATAAACAATCTAAAATGGGAATTTGCCAATCTAAATCAAAGCTTAAAAGAAGCGGAGCATTTCATTTCATTCCAATTGACTTTGACAAATTGAAGAAACACAACAAGGAACGAGAAAAAAATGACCCTAACATGGCTTAGTAACAATCTTTTTGTCAACTCGTATGGTAGGATGCCAATAAAATCTCGAATCCATAAACATACACTTATAATAATGTCTAAACTCAATAAATTGAATTAAGAAAAGAATGACATCTTAAATTTTGTTCAATCTATATCAAACTATTTCATCAAAAATTCTATATGTTTTTCCTTGCTTTAAATATTATCAACCTTCTGCTATTTGATTTATACTCTCCATAAGTAGAGCATTAATGTTGAATGTTCTTGCCATGCATTTCAATCCCCCAAAACGCTTGCAAATATAAGAACCAATAAAAATTTTAGTAACTAAATTGATTTTAAAGTATAGATAAATTAATTTCCTTGACTGGAAATTCCTCCTATTTGCAACACAACCAATATAAACCAAGAGAATAAAGGAAATAATATTGAAAACCATCAGCATTACACGAGATAAATCGCTGTGAGCTTATATTCTTCATAAAAATCAAAACTCAAAAAATTTCTATTTTATTTAATTACGATTTACTAGCAGATGAATCCATTACCTATAATGAAATTTGACTCTTTATCAGATAAAAATCTATCAGCTCTTTCAATTCTTTATTTTTTTTCATAATTATCTATATTATGATCAAAATTCATATAGTAGTTTGCATTATTTCCTCGTCGTGCAGATCTAATATCACTAATACTAATATTATGAAGCATATTATTGCGGAGTAGAGTTCAATGTATTGCAATTCGAAAATGAATCATTAAATGATTATTAATAGATATTACTAACTTTTTTTCACTTCAAAATTTTAATATTATAAATATTTTTTTTCTTTTAGGCTTCTCAATAAGCTTGCTAAATTTGGTATGATATTGCCCTTAAAACATAATATCTTAATGATCCAAATCTAAATTTAACTTTAAATTGAAATTCCTTTCGTTAAATGAGAAAATTTCCATTCAACGGTCTTCTAAAGGTTACTGTTAGATTTCAACATAAGGAAATATTTTATACTTTCTTAAAAAAGAGGACAATCAAAATTCCTAAATTGATAGTTCACAGTTTTGAATATTTAAAAATAATCTAGTAAATTGAGTAAACTAATGATATTATTGCAATCAGTGATACTTTTGTTATAAAATTCTTGCTTTTGACTAAATTATCAAATAATCAAAATATATTTTGCAAATTGGAGTCATTAATTGAATTTAAAATTTAATTCTAACAGCTAAGTGACATTAGTATGTTATAATAATTAAGTCTTTTATTATATTTATAGAATTCGTGATTATTATAATCACAATTAAGATCTCATAATCCTAATTTTAAAATATTTAGATGGGCAACAAAATTCAAAATCCCCCTGATCGAAGCAAGAATACAAAAGCAGAAGAATCTAAACATTTTATATATGCTTCTTCAGAAATGAAAGGTAAATCATTTTGTTTATGATACAGGTTGGAGGGAAGATATGGAAGACGCTCATATTAATGTATTTGAAGTTATACCTGATGTCTCTATCTTTGGCGTATTTGATGGGCATGGAAGCAATGATATTGCACGTTTCGTTTAGGGACTCTTTATTGAAGAAATTTAAAAGAATAAAAACTTTAAAGATCAAAAGTTTGAAGAAGCTTTGACTGAAACATTCTTAAAAATAGATGAGCTCTTGATTATTCAAAATAGTTAAATGTAAACAAATTAAATGAAAGATGAAAAACTTAATCGTAATATATATCAATAATCATTTTAATATTAGTTTCTTATGCAGGATGTACTGCCAATGTTGCTCTGTTCCATAAGAACACACTTTATGTTGCAAATGCAGGTGATTCTCGATCTGTATTATGCAGAAATAATACAAATTACGACATGAGTGTTGATCACAAACCAGACAACTATGAAGAGAAATAAAGAATTGAAAGAGCCAATGGATTTGTTTCCGATGGAAGAGTCAATGGTAATTATTATTTAAATATACTTAGGCAACCTCAATCTATCCAGGGCCTTAGGAGATTTAGAATTTAAGGGTAATACTGCTTTAGGATTAAATGAACAATTGATAATTGCTCTACCAGATATAAAAAGAGAGGTGTTAACTCAAAATGATAAGTATTAATTTAAACTTAAATAGATTCCTTTTAATGGGAAGTGATGGCATTTTTGAGACTCTTGATCATTAAGATTTACTCAAATTTATTAATTCAAGGCTTGGTAATCAACCAGTTACTCCATAATTTTTAGGAAGGGTGGCTGAAGATTTGTTAGATAACTTAATTGCTTCAGATCTCATAGGTACAGGAGCTGGATGTGACAATATGACAATTATAATAATTTATTTTAAATGAAGTTTAATTGGTAAAATAAAGTTTTAATATTTCAAAATAATAAAGTAATATTTATTAAATTCTTTACATTATCTTTTGGATTGAAATTTTTTATTAAAAGATCTTTCATCAGAATTATTCTTTTCCTTATTTGTAAGGTATTGATAAAAATATGATTCTTCATTCAACTTATTAGGAAAAAATTCTAAAAAAGATTATATATTTATATATTCTTATTCAAATTCCTCATAAACTTCTTTTCTATAGAGTTCCATTAATAAAGACAATAATAATAATGTTTCCTATTTTTTTTTTAAATTACAACTACTTAATAATAATAATGATACTCAAAATAAAATTATATAGATTATATGAAAAAATAAAAAACAATTACATATAAAAATAATAATTAAATAAATATAATTTGAAGTAAAATTAGGATTATAGGAATTTTATTTGAGATTTTGAGATAATGAATATTATTTTTGAGAGTGAAAGGAAATGATATGATGTTTAAAGGAATTAATATATATTAAATATATATTATCATATTGTTCATTTTCCTTTAAGATATATGATTAAGGTTGTCATATTGTCACATCCAGTTCCGGCTAAAATAATATTATTTAGGGTACCTGAGGTATCTGGTGCAATCAAATTATCTAACAAGTCTTCAGCTACTCTTCCTAATAATTATGGAGTAACTTATTAATTTCCAAGTTTTTAGTTAATAAACTTGAGTAAATCTTAATGATCAAGAGTTTCAAATACACCATCACATCCCATTAAAAGGAATCTATAATAGAAATAAGATAAATACTTGTCAGTCTGATTTAATTCCACCTTTTTGATATCTGGTAGAGCAATGATCAATTGTTCATTTGGTCTTAATTTGCTGTCTCTCTTATATTCTAAATCTCCTAAGGCCCTGGATAGATTTAGGTTGCCTAAGAATATTTAAATAATAATTACCATTGACTCTTCCATCGGAAACAAATCCATTGGCTCTTTCAATTCTTTATTTCTCTTCATAGTTGTCTGGTTTGTGATCAACACTCATGTCGTAATTTGTGTTATTTCTGCACAATACAGATCGAGAATCACCTGCATTTGCAACATAAAGTGTGTTCTTATGGAACAGAGCAACATTGGCAGTACATCCTGCATAAGAAACTGTTTAAATAATTATTAATAAATAATTACCATCATCATCTCCACCTTTGATTTAATTAATTTCCTTTTGACCTTCTGGGGTAAGCAAGAGCTCATCCATCTTCAAGAAAGTCTCTCTAAGGGCGTCTTCAAACTTTTGATCTTTAAAATTTTTATTCTTTTAAAGTTCTTCAATGAAGTGTTTCTCTACAAACTGGGCGACTTCTTTGCCTCCATGGCCATCAAAGACACCGAAGATTGAAAGATCTTGTTACAAGTCACACACATGAATGTGAGCATCTTCCATTGTATTTCTCCAGCCTTATAAAATATTTAACAATTGTACCTTGCATTTCAGAAGCAGCAAAAATAATGCTCTTTCCGTCACCACTGGTGGTTGTTTTGTTTTTATTAGGTTAACTAAGGTATGGGCCCATTTAAAATAAATTTAAAATAGGATATTTTAGAAACTTAGTTCGGCTTATAATAATCACGAATCTGATAATTATAATAAAAAAAGTGATTATTATAGCATCCCGGTGTCATTTAGCTGTTACAATTAAAATTTAAATTCAAATTAGTATTATAAGACTTTTCAGGTTTTTTTGGAATTAATTTAGGCCTTATAATTATCAATTATTTATTCCAAAGAGTCCAATTTCTCCAAGAGGTACGTCTTTAAGTATCTCCTAAGGAAATACTAAAAATAATAATACTAATTGTATTCTCTTATATCTTCTTGTCCTACGACTCCAATTAAATACTTGGTAAGCAAAGCCAATTACTTATCTTACTTATTGTCATAGAATGGAATTATGGGAACACCATTATCAATTTAATAAAAATAACTGAAGGCAGAATTATCCACCAGAATGGTTTTGGAAAGAGATCGATTTTTTATGATAGATAAATCTTTAATGTATTATCCTAGACTAGTGAAGCAACAATGTTCTCTGGACAAAACATTGGATATAATTTTTTTTGGGTCAATAAATTCTACTATCTAAAATTTCGATATGTAATTTTCACTTTTTTTGCATATTGGACATGAGAAGCCGTAAAAATGATTATCTCAAAATGAGGCTACAAGTTTTCTAACATATTTTATAAGCCAGGACGAATTGTAAGTCCAACTTATAGGATTTCTGATGGGGATAATCTGATGTTGAGTTTTTTCTCGCATGGTAATCTCACATCTAGGGAACAATGAACAAGTGTTTCATCCAAATCTAATAATAAGGTATATTTTCTCTGATCTATTATAAATTTATGTAGTTTACCTTTGGGATCCTTCGGCAAAAAGAGAGGTTTGGGTCTGAATATGATTTTAGAAGTGGCGCATTATTTAAAAGCCATAAAACTTGCTTATAGATGATCTTGGAAAAGTCGATTGAAATAGCTATCTTTACTTTCATACGCTCTAATTAAGTCAGAAACGTAATAGACATGATTGACTTCAGGTAAGTTTGATGCTACTCGAAGAGTTTGCATGAGTTCAGAATTCTATTTTGTCATTGGGCGATAAAGAAATTTGAAAGAGGTAGGCTTTTGATTTGATTTTTTTTGATTTTCAGCTATTCCATTCTGTTTTTCAGATGTTTCGTTTGGTTCTGTTTTCTGAATATAATTCTGCCTTAACAATTTGACTGCATTATTCATCACTGGAGTGACTGACTAATTCTAGTCAATTTAAAGAGAATTCTCTTTTTGGAATTTACGATACGTTCGATTTTCTTAGAATTTTTGTCGAATAGAACTAGTAGAGGGTGTAATTTATGCAGTCGATTGATGATGGAGAAATTTTAGATTTGGCAAACTCTTCTGATGACCTCTCATTTTAATATTAATTATATTAATTTTACCCTATCATACAAACTTATTCAAAAATCAAGATATTAGACAGCTGCACTTATCTCTATCAAATNAAGACTTTTCAGGTTTTTTTGGAATTAATTTAGGCCTTATAATTATCAATTATTTATTCCAAAGAGTCCAATTTCTCCAAGAGGTACGTCTTTAAGTATCTCCTAAGGAAATACTAAAAATAATAATACTAATTGTATTCTCTTATATCTTCTTGTCCTACGACTCCAATTAAATACTTGGTAAGCAAAGCCAATTACTTATCTTACTTATTGTCATAGAATGGAATTATGGGAACACCATTATCAATTTAATAAAAATAACTGAAGGCAGAATTATCCACCAGAATGGTTTTGGAAAGAGATCGATTTTTTATGATAGATAAATCTTTAATGTATTATCCTAGACTAGTGAAGCAACAATGTTCTCTGGACAAAACATTGGATATAATTTTTTTTGGGTCAATAAATTCTACTATCTAAAATTTCGATATGTAATTTTCACTTTTTTTGCATATTGGACATGAGAAGCCGTAAAAATGATTATCTCAAAATGAGGCTACAAGTTTTCTAACATATTTTATAAGCCAGGACGAATTGTAAGTCCAACTTATAGGATTTCTGATGGGGATAATCTGATGTTGAGTTTTTTCTCGCATGGTAATCTCACATCTAGGGAACAATGAACAAGTGTTTCATCCAAATCTAATAATAAGGTATATTTTCTCTGATCTATTATAAATTTATGTAGTTTACCTTTGGGATCCTTCGGCAAAAAGAGAGGTTTGGGTCTGAATATGATTTTAGAAGTGGCGCATTATTTAAAAGCCATAAAACTTGCTTATAGATGATCTTGGAAAAGTCGATTGAAATAGCTATCTTTACTTTCATACGCTCTAATTAAGTCAGAAACGTAATAGACATGATTGACTTCAGGTAAGTTTGATGCTACTCGAAGAGTTTGCATGAGTTCAGAATTCTATTTTGTCATTGGGCGATAAAGAAATTTGAAAGAGGTAGGCTTTTGATTTGATTTTTTTTGATTTTCAGCTATTCCATTCTGTTTTTCAGATGTTTCGTTTGGTTCTGTTTTCTGAATATAATTCTGCCTTAACAATTTGACTGCATTATTCATCACTGGAGTGACTGACTAATTCTAGTCAATTTAAAGAGAATTCTCTTTTTGGAATTTACGATACGTTCGATTTTCTTAGAATTTTTGTCGAATAGAACTAGTAGAGGGTGTAATTTATGCAGTCGATTGATGATGGAGAAATTTTAGATTTGGCAAACTCTTCTGATGACCTCTCATTTTAATATTAATTATATTAATTTTACCCTATCATACAAACTTATTCAAAAATCAAGATATTAGACAGCTGCACTTATCTCTATCAAATCAAAAGGCTTTGATATAAAGTAATCCATTCCATTGCGAAAACAATCCAATTTAGAATTCAACCCTGCAACTGTAGCTGTAGCTATTGCAAATCCCTTGTCCAAACTCCCTTGCTGCATATTTTTCTTAATACGTTAGACAAATTCAATACCACTCAATCCCTAAATCTATCACAAAATAATTACAGGAAGGTTAATGTCAATGAAGTACAGTAAGTAGTAGCGATTTCCACAATGACATGGGCGACCTCGCTTTATTTCGATGCTGTCTAGTCCCTCTGAACCTGTAAATCCATAATCACATTTGATATCATATTTCTATAGTACCTTCTCTAAAACGATAATCTAAAAACTGTCATTATCCAGTATCAAAACTTTGGAACAACAATTATTCCTAAGTCGATATTTAATGACTTAAGTGAGTAATTTAGGGTTAAATTCCGGTAAAGATATTTAATTAATCGTTTATTCAGCTGCACCAAAATCAATTGCAGTGAAAGTTCTTTGTGATTCATCCGGAGAATCAATCTTGCCTACAACACTTAAGTTATTCCTATTCAAGAGTTTTGTAATTTATTGGATGCTATCCTATTGGATTCCTTATTTGTAAGTTCCAGAAAAACTCCCACTTTGTTCTCTAGATTGTTTATGTATAGTGCCACTGTTGGGAAATACCCTGGAATTCGAAGTCTCCTGTCTGATTTTTGAGAGTTGTGAAAAGTAGGCACTTTGTAGATCTATAGGATCTGTAGGTTTTATTGAAAACTATTTAGACAACTAGGTAAATGATAAGAGTCGTGATTCCCCTCCTCCCCCTCCTTGATTAATATTGTCTTACAAAAGAAGGGACAAAGATGTTTCAAAATATTTCTTCTTGCCTAATACTTTTATAGGTCCAGTGTCTGAGTTTTAATATCTCATTTAGGTATTCTGAGACTCAATCACAAAAGTGAATGTACAAAACCCTTGGCTGTCAATTAGAAACTCTAGTCCTCTTTTAAAGGATCCAGATAATTACCAGCAGAGTATAATGCACATTTGCAATTCTAATGGATTTGATAGGTCTAATTCATTTACAGATTTTTGACTCTTTAATTACTAATTAACTAATTTTGTTAGATTGATAATCTTTTGTTTAGCAGTTTCATCAAAATCAGCTTTGGTATCTTTAATTGTGATCATAATTCCTTAGAGTGTGTAACTCTTAATATCAAATTTGATTGAACTTTTGGATGATGATTATAAACAATAATGCAATAAACATGAGATGATTTGTTTAATCTATTAATTAAAAAGGAATATTTACTCTATCTTGATCACTAAAAATGATTGTATTGCCTTCCTATAATTCTATATTTGTAGTTAATTTGATTTGCTTCAATTTTAAAAGGGGATCAAAGGTTTAGAGTAAATCATCTAATAGGTCTTCTATTCTAATTGCATTCATCTTAAAAAACAACTCATTTTAGAAATAGAATATGTAATCCCTCATTGAATAGAGAAATAATGTATATCTCTACGTGTAATATCTCATAGTCAACAAAGAGTTAGCAACATATTCTTCTTTTTGTTTTTTGCTTTAAGACTAAATGTTTATTTGAGTGTTTTACCATGGTAGTTTAATTGCTGCCTTCAGTCATTTGAGAATCATTATGATGAGTGAGCAGTAGAATAAAAGTCATTATGCAATTGACATAATTGATGGATTCATGGGAATAGGTGGTGTAAATGTTCTATAGGTAGGAGTTAGGATCTGAATTATTGGTTTTGGGTAAGACAGGTGCTTATTCTAGATTGAAGAGTATGAATTTGTGTCCATCAATGTTGGTTATGAAGAGTTTGATTTGAATACCATCTAAGTCTAAGAAGTCATTCTTCACTTTAAAGATTGTTAAAGTGAAGAATCGCCATCTAAGTCAATGAAAATAGAATTACTTTTCAAAGTCTTTGAACAAACATGTAATCAATTCTCTAATAGTGAATTAGCCTTTGATCTTACATTTGTGGACTTCGTTAATATTGTTGCAAAGAAATGAGCCACTAATTTTAGGTTAGAGATTTATACTCGCTAAAGATGGAATCACTGTATCCAGACTGGCCTAGCAATTCATTGATTTCCTTGCATCCAATAATAATAACGGAATCTAAAAACAACAATTCACAGTCTAGTTTATCTCCGATGTTCTTTTGCAATTTGCCCAAATAAAACGTTTGATAGATGATACTTAAATCGCCATTGTAGATCAGCACTGATTGATTTGAGAGCCACGACCTTTTATTTTTTTTGTACTCATTAGTACATATTTGTCATGATAATGTCATCCTCATTGAGATTATTACTGTTCAATTATAAGGGCTTGATTTCCGATGAGGACAATACTTTGGATTGCTCATCCTATTGCTTAATCATCTCTTGAGACTTGGCTTAAAAAGTAGGAGGGGCATCTGGTATTTGCTTCAAGGGATTAGAGAATGTTTAAGGTTTGGGTTCCTTGGCATTACAAAACTTAATTTTCATTTGCAACACCACAAGGAACCAGTAGACATAGTATATAACATTCTGTGGAGTGTCGATTAAATTCTAAACATCATGCAAAATACTTAATAACCCATAATTCACAAGGAGAGCAACCTTAATTTCATATTGCATTTCCAAATGGTTTATGAGAACCAAAAACAACTGTGTGTTAGAGACAGAATTTTGAATAACGATTAGAATCAAACGTAACAAGAGTAATAAAGTAAAGCACCTAGTTAACTCTCTGTTCAAAAAGAGATTGTAGATTCTGACAAACCCAATTACTATGGTTAAGAATACATTCAAACAGGTGAGTACTAGTATTGTTTGATTACTATTTAATCTCTTAAATATAAGAAGTAATTTACCAAACCAGTTACAACTGCAAGCAACAAGAGTTCTGATAAAAGTATTTCAAATATTTTTTATTTCATTTATATCATTAAATGGTAAGTACAACCACAATATGTAGTCTTCGCGAGACCCATATCACCAAGTGCCAATGATCTTTTTTGATGGTCAGAAAAAGAATGTGATCAAAGTTTTTGGCAGTATCCTTATTATTATTTTCACTTTAGATAACTGCAAAAACAATCATCAATTCAGTATAGGTTGGGATGTCCCAGCCTTAGGGACGGTCTAAAGAGTGTCAAATAAAGTAGGAATTGAAACAGGATTTGTAATTCCAGATTACACTGTTATCACTTACAAAAATATCAATAAGGAACCACCACAACCCCAAAATCCGTAACTTAATCAACCACAATCCAATAAATTCGCCACGTTGGCCCAGAAGAACTTGGTCTAAGATAACTACAAAAACGAAATAATAGTCTAAAAAAGCATTGACAATGGCATCGAAAAGTTTAAGTCGGAAGAAACTCTGAAAGAATAAACGAATAAACAAATAAGAGACATATTAGCTAAGCAAAGAAGAGAAAATTAACAACATTTAAAGTACAAAGCTTGATTTAGCTACATAACAATTACTATCATTAGACCAATAATATTATAATCAATTGAGATAACATAATTGTTCCTTTAGTTAATCCCAAATTCCTTCTTATTCCTATTTAGATCTAGAATGATCATATTATCATTTAATCTTCATTTTCTATAACTATGCGCATCTGTTTTCAAACGTAGTCCTTTCTTTATAAGTTTGATAGGTAATTAAGGGAATTTTAATATTTTATGTTAAACTTTAATATTATTTTAATTATTTAAGATGAATGAGAAAGAAGATACTATTTATTAGTCCTTTATTAATTCAGAAGATAGTGCACCTTATGAAAATCAGATCGAATAATGCTAATAATGCGTATAACTCTAAAAATATGTTTATTAATTGGAATAGGAAATCTCTGAGTTAAATAAAATGATGTAAACATAAGTAAATATTAAAAGAGAAATAGTCAAAGAACCAAAAACCTCAAAATTTTCAGATACCCAAAAAATTATCGTTTTGTAAATTGTAATGTGTCAGTGTGAGACATCAGAATCATCAATACTTAAGCAAGAGTCTGCATGAGGATCAAAACCATAATACTAAAAGCATGTATACTAGTTCTGGACATCAGAAGAGGAAGATTTTCGATGAGGTTGAAGAAAAGACTAGCTCCAAAGCCCTTTAATTTTATAAATTGTGAAATTTGATATAAAATAGTCATATGAATGATTTAATTCAAAAATTCTTGATATTGCTGGAATGCGATCTTTGAGGAGCAATCCTATAATTGATATACGAGATTGATGGGTGATGGCAGTTCACTATTTGCTCTATTATTCTATTGGGACTTCTGCCCACTCTGCATCTGCTTTAATCTTGGCGAAAGGATGATAATTGTTAATGGAGAGATTCAATCATTTAATCCTTATTTAGGAGTTAGATTTTTGTATTTTCCATATCAATTTTTATTTGTTATTGTTATTTGATTTAATCTTACAAACTCAGCCTGTTTTTCAATAGCTGATCCTAAAAGAATTGATTCTCCTATTCCAATTTCCTGATCTATCCTAGCAGTTCCGAGATGTTGGTCTGGTTTTTCTTGTTCAAGTCTTTCAGAATTTATATTTGATCTAATTAATGTCAAAACCTACTTTGTAAACTTAAAATCAATTAAGATTATTGCGATAGTTGCTATTGCAATTTGATGATTGTATCTCTATCCTTCTCCTTATTCTATTGTTCAAACAGATTCACAAGACATATTTAATTATTGGCTAATCTGTCAAGAAATAAGAATTACTTAATTTCATTTCTACTTTAGAATCGAAAATGGAATCCTGACTTATTTTCCTGTTTGAATAGTTTTCAGTTGATTTATCATCCTTCTTTGATGGACTTACAACTTCTTCATGGAAGAAATATCTTTTCTATTTTATTGTGTTTAAAATCGAATACCTCTTTTGCTTGAGGAGAATTTGGTTCGACAAACGAAGGCGAAGCCAACGCTTAGCTGGAATCTACAAACATTTCATGTATTTAGTGTTTTGTCAGATAAATATGAGAATTCATATAGGAAAATTGTTAAATAATTAATCTGCTTTTGCAATCAAATGTTTAATTAATAGCAATATCAAATCTTATATGGTAGTAAACAAGAACTTAGGCGCGTATTTTATTGATTAACCTCTATGCTTCCTGGATATCCTTATCCATTCAACTAGCCATAACTTCAGAGATTATATACATAATTTATAATTAATCAAGACATTGTGGAAGACCTTGTAATCTAATATCCATTGTATCCTCGATTAAAGATCAGAATGATAGGATAAATGGATGTAATAAATTTAGTGATAGCATGCTTCCATTCTTATAGCACATCATATTCTGGAAGGCCATTCATTTCATTTGTGACGTCAAAAATTAAGTTGTTAAAATTAGAGCTCAAAATAATACAGAAATCTAATACCCAAATTATGGTAACATAATTCTTATAAATGAAGTCCAAAGAGCATTCGATAAATCAATCTTTGTTCAAATTGATGTCATAATTTTAACCTGATTGCCAGTATTTGTTTAATTCTTGAATTTGCAAAAATCTTAAGAGTATCCCAAGGATTTTTGAATAGCGTTATCTTCCAAGTATTTTATTTATCTGTTGCAAACCCAAAAATAATGAATTAAGAAACAGGGTAGATTTTAATATATTTGAACTGACTTGAGTCTTGATGGCGAAGAGACAGTAAAGATACTTTTCTATAAATTGAATAAAAATAGAGTGCTTGTGAATACCTAGTGGTAAATTATTTCTCTTATTTAATAAAACTGTATGAGGTTTTTGAAATAATAAATTTAGCTGTTCGTGACTCTACCTAATATTTTATTGTATCCTTGGGAATAGTTTAATTTATTTGATTAGATCAATTTTACAAAGTTCTATTGATATTTAAGATAAGTTAATCCTGAAATTAGACAAGATAGAAATCAATACGCAACAATTACAATTGATATAGAAGACAGCCAATAAGGATCTTTCTAGATTTCATTTGATTGCTTTTGATTTAATTTTAATGGTAAGTAGTTAATTGGTAATTTAGTATTATGAGATTCTTGAGGGTGTTTATTAGTTATTATAATTTGAAGGTTTTGAGTATGGTTTGGAGGAAAATTGGATTTGATTTAATTTGATTAAGATGTTTGATTGGTATACATTTAACATTGGTAAGTTTGTTATTTGTAAGTAAAATGGATAATTATACAATATTTTAATTTTTTCAATATTAATGTGTTTAGTATTGAGTAATCAATGAAGACTAAGAAATTGATGAAATGTTAAGAGTTATTGTAAAAGTAAAGAAAGATATTCGAAGGATGGGAGGTTGAATAAATTTAATTATAAAGAATTCAATATAAATTAATATATTAATGAAATCACCTATAAGAAAAGAAAAGAAACATCAAACTCACAATCCTACTTCTTAATAAGAGTAATTCCAGTAGAAATTACTATATCCAGGGTAGATTATAGCAGGAAGATTTAAGTTGATTGAGAAAGTAGGACAAGGTAGTTTTGGATCGATTTTTAAGACTGAAAATATAGAGACAGGGGAAATCTGTGCATCTAAATTTGAAAGGCGAGAATCGTAGAAAAATAGTGTGAGTTTGTTGGTGAGGGAAATAAAGATTTTGTTGGAATTGAAAGGGATCGCAGGTATTAAATTGCATTATGGAAGGGTTTCCGTAGATTCTGCATTATGGAAGAGATGAGAATTACAATTTCTTCATGATTACATACTTGGGTTAGAATTTGGAGTACCTGATAAGAAAAACCAAGAAGTTCTCACAAATAAATTGTCTGAGGATTGGGTTACAATTGTTGGACCGACTGGAGCAATTGCATTTGAAGAATTTGATTCATAGAGATTTGAAACCAGAGAATATAGTGATTGGATGGTAAGACATTGATGTGGTGTATCTGATTGATTTTGGATTGTCGAAATATTACAAAGATAATCATGGAAATCATATTCCTATGATTGAGAAGAAGGGTATTATAGGGACAGCCAGATATGCGAGTATTGGAGCACATTTAGGTGAGACATGTTAAGTGTAATTTTAGGTAGAGAGTAATCGAGAAGAGATGACTTGGAATCCTTGGCATATGTACTCATTTATCTGAATAAAGGGAAATTACCATGGATGAACCTGCCTATCCAAGATAAATCAATTAAATATAGCAAAATACTTGAATAAAAGCAATCTATTTCTCATGAGAAGTTGTGTGATAATCTACCTAAATGCTATTATTTATTATTACAACATGCTAAATCTAGAGAATACACTGAATAACCTAATTATGCATACATAAACGAGTAATTTTCAAAAGCATTAGGTGATTTAGAGTACATAGACAATATCTCCTTTGATTGGGAGAAGTTGCCTGAAATGAAATCTAAGAAATCAAGAAGATCTAATTCACAAAAAAGAACAACTGAGAAAAAACCAAGGATTTCTATTACCAAAGAACATTCAATCGTTCATGAATCTAAATAATAACAACTGCCTCCTTTATAAATAATCTAACAGACTCAACAGAAAAGTCAGGTTTCCTTTCTTAATGTGCCTGATCTAGACAGTTAATCTCCAGATAAGTAATCAGGACTTGATAGAAAAAGCAGAGGGGTATTATATCATTAATCATTCAGTACTTAAGTAGAGGGAGTGCAGGAACTACCAGATTGATGAATTATGATCTTAGTTAGATTGAGGAGGATGAAAATGATGGAGACAATCAGAACCATACTCCTTTTCTCAATGTGAAGAAATAGAGGAAGGATCTCAAAAGCTTTTCGGTCATGTCTTAAAATCAAGTATTGAAATTCACTACCTTTTGCAAACAAGCTGGCAAAACTATGAAAGAACAACAGATTGAGGAAGTCAATTAATTTTATGGGTCATTTGATAACCTAGATCTAATTGCAAATGATGAAATCCATATCTAGATTCACAACATTGGAGCATTTTCATTCAAAAAACATTGAATCCCACATCTTGATTGTCTATAAATGAGATATGTATTGATACTATTGAAATATTATTAAACTATTAATCAAACCATCATCAACTTTTATTTCAAATGTATATATTATTTTTAATTTACAATGATATTTTATTGCTGCAGAATGCAATCACAAAGATCCAGGTGGAATACTAACAATATGAAACGGACAAATCTATGGTCTTCCCAATAACCAGAAACTGTCAAAAAAGAAGATCTTTCAGAGGAGGAGGAAGTGCAAGACAATGAAGATGATTAGGAGTTGGAATAATTTAAAAAAAGAATGTAGAGTGCTCCTCCCAGATATTACATTATTCGATTGAGCGAAGAAGAGGACTAGTCATCTTCCAGTCATTAGTTATCATAGGTTGAAGAATAACTCGAAGAACAATAAGAAGACGATGATACAACTAGATTATCAGATGAATCTTCCAGCAATTAGGACTATGATTAAGTACCTGATGATAGACCAAATATAAAACCAAAATCATTGGAACCTTTCTCCTTTAAAAAACGATATTATAGAACCGACTAATCGTGAGATAACATTTTTTATATTCATGATTATTTAATTTCTTCATAATAAATAAATATACCATGATTTATTGCGTTTCAAGAACATATTCTAAACCCAACGAAACCTTACATCACAAAAACTCATCCCTTAGTACCATCAACTCAAAACCTCCAGAAACTAATAATAATAATTCAATTCATGATCTATATGTCTCTAACAATATGATGCTTAGCATGCTCACTGTTTCAGGACAAGATTCCAACAATTAGTCCTAAATCACCTCTAATACTCAAAGAGAGGATAGCCAATTCTATTCGTATCGATAATAATTGCAAAAACAATTGTCTGAAAGGAAAATTAAAAGAAACTACGAGTAGGCACCGAAAACTAGAGAAAATAATTCAAGACAATCCATCTGTACTCCTCAATAATCTGAACCACAGGAAAGCCAAAGACAAAGTAGTAGAACTGTGCCCAATCTATTCAGAACATCCTAACTTTACACTTAAACCTAAAAATAGCTTAATCCCTTATTATTAAACTCTTCTTCTAAAGAGATCAGTTTCGGATAGTATAAATTTACAAAAAATGAAATCTTATAAGATGTAAACTCCATTTCAAATGTGACTGAGGACGATGCTAGGATTCATCTCCCCATGAAATTTCAACCATTTCAGTTCAAATAATGAAAGTAATGAAGAAATTTAAATTTTTGTATTAAAATTCTCCTTTATTTTCTATATTGCTATTAATATATTCGCAAACTTTTTATTTAAATTTTGAGTTTATCAATTTTACTCTGCCAATATATTATATTTAAAAATATTAAATAATAGAACATTTAATTCACTTTTTTTTCTTTAGGAATCCTACTACTTTACTAGACAAACTATTATCCTCTTATTAATTTTGCTATTGACTCGATGAATTATCACTAAAAATAATAATTTGCTAAAGTACTTAAGCGAAGTTTCAAAATAATCTTTCATTTCCGTCAAGTTCCTTATCAAATCCTAATAGTTTGAACTACAATAATTATGATATTATACTTATCTTTAAATGATTTCATGAACTTTAGGGTTTCTTCTAAAGTGGTAAACATCTCTTCAGCCTATGATATTGGGATCGAAATAGCATTCTTTACTGGAGCTGATGCTTTATCCTTTTTAACTTATTGAGATTGCTCTTCTACTTAAAATTATGTTTTAATAGTTTTAGTATTTGTACTAGATAAACTAGAATCAAAGAAATTGGTAGTAATTGAAGATTAGTTGCTACTTTAATTTGTTTAATTGGATGGCTAAGATTACTACTACTGTATTTGTTATGAAGGCTATTACTATTGATAGAATTGCTGTGGTTTTTATTGTTGAGGTACTGGTTTTGGTTGTAAGGGATTAATAAATTATTACTAAGTTTAATTTGATTTTTCTGGAGAGGTTTCATCTTTGTAGACTAAATCTACATCACCCTTCATTCTAAATTATGGTTTTTCAGAAGTAATTTTAACAACCTTAGCATCCACTCCTTCCACTTTGTCAGTGGTTTAGGCAAAAAAAACAGGGTTGAATTGTCTATCTGAATAGATAGAGGGTTGATTTGATTCATTTTAATCGTCTAGATTAGTCGCAGACTTTTAATTCAATAAGATAGCTCTCACATTGATTGCTGACTCAAGTAGAGCTGGCAAATTAGAAACAGGTGGGTATTTGAGAAATCTTTGATAACACTAACTGGAATCTTCCATTTCCATTACTATTATTAAATACTAACAAATTACTTGGTTGTTTAACATACAATATCATTGCAATTGCTATGCAGTCAACAAAGAACAATGTTTCTGTTTTTTATTCATAAAAGTCATAGAAAATTGCATCCCAGGCTTTAAATGATTCCAATAAATGTAATTCTCTTGTAAACATACATCTATATAGTTTCTTATATTATAATACCTTATCCATTTTAATAAGAAGATTTGGAATTCCACTTGCAATAATTTGAGATGTCTAAACATAGGCATTTCAACTTATTTCAATAGAATGTCTTAAATTTTAGAGACTCTTGTCAAAATTGCACTTGGCTTTTTGCTTTGTAATTTGATCTTTTAAGCTTCAGTATAATTGGGTCTGAACATTTCCATATGCTGTGCATCATTCATCAATTTCTAAAATAGTGTGTAGATGTCAGCTTCTGCATATTCCCATGAATTAAATTCTAGCAAGATTTGCTTGTCTTCCTCTGTTGCCTTAATGATAGATAAATTCATACTCCTTGTATCTTATCAATTTCATCGGAGTAAAGAGCTTCTTGGAAATACACATGGATCAAAGAAGCTGCAACCTCATTCATACCTTATCTATATGAAATTTCACTGTTTTCTTTGCTCCATATAAACAATACACTCGTCAAGATTTGCAATACTTTTTTATTAGCGAAAAATTAAATCTCTTGATATGTTCTTTCGACGTCCTTTCTTATTTCATTCTTTAATTCAGCATCTTCCATTGGATTTTGTGTTGGTGCCTTTATTTTAGATCCACCCCCCAATGGACCACCTAAAGGACCTCCTAATGGTCCACCCAATGGACCTTTTTTAGGTTAATCTTCAATTTTAGTTGTTGATGACACATCTTAAGATCTTGAATACTTTTGCTCTAATGATTTATAGGTTTCTCTTGTTTTGGTTAACTTGGCTATCTTATCATAGACTGTGTCTTCTAATGTGTAGATGCTAGATTGAATGTAAATAATACTTAAAAAACAATCTCCATAAATTGAATCTCTATCCAGTATTGTCCAATTAACAAAATTTGATTAGTGTTTCAATGTCTGAGATGTCATTGTTGATCATATACCTGTGAAAACTCTTCACATTAAAATGATGACCTCTTACATTTATAATATGAAATGAGATACATAAATTTTTTGAGTTGTGTAATAGCTTCCATAAAAAATAATATTTATTTATATTTAATCTTCATTTTTCATACAAGAACTCTACCTTTCAAATCCCTTTTGCTATCACTTACTTTCCGCCTCATATCCTTTAATACTTAAGCAAAATGTGTTTTGAGAACTTCCAATATTGCATCTCACTCTAGAACTCAATTAGTTCTTGCAATCTTTGGCTTAAATTTAATGGGGATTGTGAGAGATTTATCCATAATTTATTAGTTTAAATGAATTGATAGTCTATGTTTTCTCTTTATGATATATATCCACTGTTTCATCGAAGTATTGATTATAATCATTCGATTATATTATTAATTCTATCAGAGCAAAACCTACATATAAATAATAAAAGTAATAATTATTCTGCAAATATCCGATTTAAATGGATAAGCCAAACCCATAATTTAAGCAGTCTTAAATCTAGTTTCCAAATTAAAGTAATTAGAACTAATAACCTTTCGCACAACCAAGGGGAGCAATTAATAATGTAAATGGTTTAAATAACTTAGTAATAGCAGTCTGGAATATCTGCACCATCAGGAATACCTGCACCTTAATTAAATAGAGCACCTTAAGGGTAGTAGGGGGTCGCGTAACCTAATTTTAACGTATTGAATGCTTATCAACCAATTACTCTTCGTAAGTGTTATATTTATTTCTATTAGCATCTACTAGTCCAGTTTAATTTGTATAAATTAACGAGTCAGAACTAAGTATTTTTATAACATTATTTAAGATACCAAAATTGAATAGAAAGAAAGTTTAGTTGAATAATTAAATTAGAAGGCTAATTAGGTGAATTAAACCCTCTTTAATGATCGTATTGAAGTAAACGATTTAAATACGAAACTGGAGACAATGGAATAAGAATTAAAAGAACTTAGATAAAGTAATAGAAATCTTGAGGAGGAAAATTTTTAATAAAAATTCCAAAAAGATAATGAAATAGCTCAACTTATAAAAAATATAAAATAATCTAATAAGGAAAAATAGTAGCTTTAGATTGAAATTAAATAAAAATAGGACCATTATTTAATATAAGAATAGTTGATTCAAAATAATAATAAACAAAATGAAATCTAAGAGAAAAATCTACAAATGTAATAAGTAGAAATAATTAAATTGGAAACTGAAAATAAAGCAATAGAATAGTAGTTAAGTAAGTTATCACTCTAGTAGAAGAATACGGATGTAATGGATAAATATGAATCCTTATAGAAATAATTATTAACTTTAGATCAGGAAATTTTAAAGAAACAAGAGGAAATAAAGGAACAAGAAGAAAAAAGGAGAACACTTAAATAAAATATGTTTTCCAAAGATCAAACTATTGGAATGATGAGAGATCAAAAAAAGAAGATTGATAAAAAAAGTAAAAATAGTCAAGAAGATATTGAGCAATTTAAATTAGAAGTTAGCAGATAAGAAAATAGTCTTTAAGGAAAATCTAGAATAATTTAATAATAAGAAGAATTACTTAGTCAAGGTAAATTTGAATTACCAAATGATTACTAAAAGTTACAACACAATGATCAAATGCTTGTGAGATAGATTAAAGATAATTCTTTTGAGGCAAAATAATAAGAGAAAACAAATTCTAAATTAATGATGAACCAAAAAAAGCAAGAGCAGGCTAAATTAGAAGAACTTGATAAATAGGCAAGGGCTAAATAACTTTAGGAATTACAACAAAAGTTTTAATCATCTCATGGATTACTTGAAATATGTTTTTTAATTGATTGCACTGGGTATTCAAAATATTCATAATATATAGATCCATGGATCCTTACAAAAAGCAGGCAGAGTTATGCGTTTTATTAAGTATGCTCTCAGTCAAAAAATAAACTCAAAGAGACACTTTATGGTCCCTTATTTGCTACTAGGATAAAGCTGAACTAAGAAAACTAGGGGCTTATTAGTAATTGTAATTTACTGATCAACCTGAAGAAGTAGTAAACTATTTGTAATCCATTAAATGTGAAGGAGGTGGTGATGCTCCTGAAGATTTAGATGGAGCCATGAGGCAAATGATCAAAAATCTTAAGTGGAGAACTTAATTCAGAATTGCTATGTTAATTTGTGATGCTCCTTGTCATGGAACAAAATTCCATGATTTTGAAAGAAACAGAGATGATTACCCTGATGATGATTTGACTGGAGCTGTTGAATAAATGATTTAGAATGACATCTTCTTCATTGGAGTCCTTTTTACTGGACACACAAATAAAATGTTTACATAAATTAGAAATATCTATCGACAACACGATAAAGAAGAATACTATTTCCATTATGATTTACGAAATGCATAACCAGATAGGATTTTTGAAGAACTTGTAGGAGTTTTGACAAAAGTGTCCTAAACTGCCACTTAAACTAATGTAAGAGGCACCAAAGTAAAAAATCGTGGCAAAGTACCCATCGAAAATCCTGGTACTAAAGGAAATAAGGAAGAGTAGAATCCTGTTGAAGTTCTTTGCATTCTCCTAGTAAGAGAACAACCAAATTAAAATGATTTTGTTCTTGAAACTTTTAGAGTCTTTAGAATAGAATTTAGCGATTAAGCATTCAATTAGAAATACTTAGAAATCTAGACTATAGGAGTTAATGATTTCAAGTAAATTGAAGAAGGTTAATGGTCATGTCTCAGGTCAAAAGATCCATTTGCTCAAGGTGCTATGAAATCAGCATATTTGATGATAAGAGCACATTAGAATGCCACAAAATAGAAGGAACTTTATGTTTGCAAGACTCCTAATGATTTAAAGCCTTTTAAAACATTTTAAAGTGCAGTCCAAGAGTGTTTGACACATTTAATTACTTAGAAATGGATGAAGAAGTTCAATCGTGATTTAGATGATGCCATAGCCAAAAAGAATATCAAAAAACGATATCCTTAAGTAATATATTCAGATCTCCTAATATTTGTGGATGCTAGGGGTAATTAATTGTATTGAAAATAGGTAATCATTGGATTGCAGAGAGATATTTTGAAGGCGAGTTTGTTAAATATAATAATAATTACGGGTATATAAATAAAGAGAACACTGATTTAAACAAAATTGCAAATTCCTTTTCTGTTTATTCTTTTGTTAAGAGTAACTTTAATTATCTAATATGCGACATTTAAGGTGTAAAGTGTTGCTTTACTGATCCAGCCATATGCACTATGAAAAGTAAGCTATTCATTCTAATTATGAGATCACAAACTTGAACCAACAGACTTAGGTTAAGATGGAATTGCATAATTCCAAGTTTCCTTCAATTTAGTCAAAGACACTTGTAAAGAGGTTCTACAAATTCTAGACATTAATGTTTGATAATTTAGATGTTGTGATTAATAAAATAAAGAAATTAGAAATTACAACTTCTTTTATAAGCTATAATATACAAAAAAAATTATAAATTAATAAGTAAATGAATAAATTTCTTTTAACTTTCAAAGACAGTAAAATAGAAAAGGACTACTAGGAAAATAAATTAAATACTCTATAAAAACCTATTTTCTATTGGCTTCTTGTAATGTCATTTACTTTAAATCTATTGAAAGTAATTCTAGACTATACCTATTACACAGTCAATAATCAAAGTTGGATGAATGTAGGATTTGTGATATTAGTAATCCTTGAACTCTTTTTAGCCTGCTATAAAAAATAATACATTAAATACGCATTAATCATTTCAAACCTTTCAGCAGGATTGCTATAAATTAATTTCGATGAAAGTAACACTTTCCCTTAAGAATATTATTCATATGGTAGCTATTATGCTATGCTTTCAGTGGTTGTTTATTTTATGACTGATTTTCCTTATAGCGTTTTCTAGGTCTTTATCCATTTGAGTATGAAAATCTTTTTTACAACAATCAAGAGTCATCGAATAGATATGTTGGGAATAATTCTGGGACTGATAACAAATGTATTCTTAGTGTTAACATTGTATATTTGTGATTGGAATTCAAGAAGATAATTCCTTCTAAATTTGAGAGAAGTAAGATGGGAAGAATCTTTACCATTTATAATAAAAAAACCGTTTTATTTGTTTACTTACAAGGACAAAAATATGTCCTTTTAAGTCAATAGAGCTTACAATCAAGATTTCTTCCCTTATTATAATTAGGAAGATTGTTGTGGTTGCAATTTTAGATAGTTTTTAAGAAAATGCAAAGTAGAAAATAATAATTTAGAAATTTATTTATTTGATAAAAGAAATGAAAAGTTAGATTTCGATTTGGTATATTAAAATAAGACTCATAAATTTGATATAAGGGTTTGTGCAATTGGATTGGATTAAATTAATTATCTCATTATTTTGGAGAAACTCAAACTCTTAACAACAAGCTACATTCCAAAATAAACAAATCTTCGCCAAAAGATATTTCAAATTAAAAAGACCCAAATCAAGTATTAACACTAAAAACATTTTTTATTGGGTGTCTTTTCGATGTTTCTCTACAATAACAAAGAAATCACTTCAATAAACTTAGTTGACGTACTCCAAAAATTTAGTAGTAGGTACTTCATCATCTCTAAATCAAAAATACATATTGTTTATTCAGACAGATCAATTTATTAGTTAATAACATATAAACATTAATTAATAATTTATTTAATTTAACTATTTGATTGTTTAATCAATAATTAGGCAGATCCACATTCGGGAATTAAATTGCTTTTAAATTAGGGTTTGTATGCAATTCGATTAAAAATATATTTGACTAATAGATTAAAATTCCAAGAACAATACAAAGATAATTTTTTCATCTAAGAAATAGAAAGAAATATTTTATCAGAAGAAATAGATGAGAGATTAGAAATAAGTTTCTTAAAAAAAGTTAGAAGTGCTGAAACTTCAATTTGATTTTATAGATTCATTGATTCTACTTTCTATTATTATTCAAAACATAAATATATGTTTGTTGATATCTTTATCTTTCCCTGGTTAGAATCTTAATTTTATTCTTACCTTTATGAGATAAGAATAAAAATAAATATTAATAACAATAATCATTAAATAATAAAAGCAATTGTAAATATAATTCAATTAATATCAATCAGTAATTTTCAAGTTAGCTATCCTATAATCTAAATGATTCACTGTGGAGATTTCTTTAAATTAGTAAATTGAGTCGAGGCCTAGTCTTCTTTTAATCTGGAGATAAGCATCTTTCCTCTACAAATGATTAGGCCCGTATTCTTTTATTAGTTAAAAAATCAAAACACTACTAATCTACAGTTACTTATTTTTGATTCTAACTAACTCTATCAAGTTGGAGCCTTCTTATTCTAATCAAGGGGGATATATCATGTGCTAAGAATTGTTGATTATAGGAAAACTTTAATGAATCAGGTTAAAATGATGTATTTTCAATATTTTATTTCGAATTGTTGGACACTTTAAATTATTTTGATGGCGATTTGGTTTCTAGCCTTATACCATGTACCCCTTGCTCAAAAGAGAAGCAATATTGCTAAGTAAGTTATTTTGGTAATTAGATTTTTCTTAGATTGTCGTTCACGAATAATTTATTATTAAGACATTCTTCGCCTCTTTTTGTATTTAATTTTTTAGAATTACGTTTTAAAGCAGTTCCAAAAAACCCTTGATGATTCATTTGTGTTTTTGAAGATTTATTTATTAATAATTAGTTGAATTGATAATTGTTTTGATAACATTAATTTATTATCAATGGATTAATAATTAACTAAAAAACTAAAGAAGCAATAGGTCTAGAAGGTTTAATTTCATTAATTGCATGAATTTGCTGGGTTCTAGGTAGCCAAGGACATTCAACCAATAGATTCAGATCCTCAAAGAAGAAAACCTTAGTAATTGACATCATATCAAGCACAAATTCGGCAACAATCATACATGAAATCCAAATTTTAATTGGTCTTACTTTAACAACCCATCAGTAAATAGAGACATTCTATATTATCAAAGAAGAAGTTAGGTGGGATGATGTGTATTAAGTAATTTACTCGACAACTCAAGATATTACTTGTCCTATATGTATAAGCGATCACGATATCATAACTCCTTATATCACACCATGCGGACACATTTATTGTCTTCCATGTTATCAAAGACATAAAATTCAATGTAAATTCATGATTCTTAATATTTTAGCAAAATTTAATTAAAAGTGCCCTCTTTGTGGAGAACTGGCAATATTGTCTGATTTGAAATCGGTTAAAATTATCAAGCACAAAATTAAAAATGTTGGAGACATTGTACTTTTAAATCAAATTTAAAGATATAAAAATGAAACAGAATTATATATTAATGGAAAAGAATCAATCGTCTATGCACGAACTTTAATTGCCAATGAATCCTATTTATTGAAAATTTTTGAAGAAGAAATTTAATAACTATAACAGTAAATAATTATCAATATTTCAGCTATATAGAGTTTTGCGAGACTGAAATTTAGGAACCAATTCAATAATCTATATAATTTCTCTTAGAAAGATAGGATAAGTTACCAAAAAGGAACCTTGATAATAAACCTGAAATTGTACTTAAATCATTCTCTTAAAAATCAAATGAAGTGATGTATAGATTTTTTTAAGACTCAAATGGGCTTTTAGGATTTTTACATCCTTTATGTCATAAATATGTTACTCTTTAATTTGGAAATGATAACATTCCTCAGCAAATTGAAGCATTCTTAATCTAAAAAGACTAATTTACTTAGAACGGAAAAACATAAACTAAATATAAGTAATTTCATATTTAAATTCTAAGATTTCTTTCTCATATTCCTATAAACACAGAATTCTATTTTTACGAAATAGATTTAAAATAGATTTTAAATGAAGATAATTTTAAGGAATATTCACGAGAAGTATATTATAAATATATATTTAGATTTCAGATTTTAGGGAAAGATAGAGAAAAGAAAAATTACGACAAGAGGAAAAATTTAATTAAATTCAAGCTTAATAAATTTAAAAATAATATATAATGGAGAATGGAGGAGATTATACTTATTAAAATTTATAAGAAGATGAAGTTGAATTTGATGAATAAAATTTTCCAGAATTGCCAGGTGTTAAAAGTATAAGTTAATCATAAAATGATGTACAAGATAAAAGAGAAATTGATTAATTATAATAATAATAATAATAATAATAATAATAATAATAATAATAATAATAATAATAATAATAATAATAATAATAATAATAATAGTAATAAGAGATCAATATAGATTTAGAATCTTAATTTCCAAGTTTAAATGAAGAATGTTCACAAATTAAAATTAACCCATTTTCAAAAACTTGGGGTTTATAATAACAAAAAGCAGAATAAAAAGTTGAAATCGAGTAACCGATTAAGAAAGAAACTACAAATCAAGAAGTAGTCAAGCTAAGTGATTTAGATTTTCCTGTATTTGTTAAATAAAAAAATAAAAAGAAGAGGCAAAATTAAAGAGAGTGAAATATATATATATTAATATTTATTAAAAAGTAATGTAATAAGGACTAGCTTAAAAGAGATTATTGATGGATTTTAAGAAAATATAATAAGAAAATCAAGAAGACTTTATGGCTTCCCCTTAAGAAAATGATATTTTCCATTGGGAAGCTGTGATTTTTGGGTATTTGATTTAATGTGATAATTAGACCAGAATAAACACCCTGGGAAGGAGGTTGCTTTGAATTAAAGTTAGCTTTTACAAATGATTATCCTACAAAACCACCTGAAGTTAGATTCGCTCCTCCCATATATCATCCAAATGTCTATCCAGATGGAAGAATTTGCTTAGATATTTTAAAGGAACAATGGACTCCAATCTTGGATGTGTGGGCAATTTTAACATCTATTAGATCGCTCTTGTGTGACCCAAATCCGAACTCACCTGCAAACCCAGAGGCCGCTAAAGTAAGATGAGTTCTATAATATAGTTATATATGTCTGACAGAGCTGAATATTATAGAAGAGTGAAGGAATAGGTAGAGAAAACATTGAACGGAATTGAAGAAGAAAAATGATTAGATAAATTATTAAATCTATATCAGACGGTAAACCAACCATTTCTAAGAAGTTATCTTAGAGACCATGCATTCCTTTGACTAATGTCTTGAGTTTCATCATAGGAAGTCTTCCATGTCCAATAGGTCCAACCTCCCTTAGCAGATGTGATTGTGTCTCTGTATTTGTCTCCAAAGGATTTGAAGCTTTCTTTACTAGCAAAAGGTGCATTGTCAGTAGTTGCAATACTCCATTCTCCAATAAATATTGGATTTCCTTTCCAAATATCTAGTTAATTTTAGACTCCTGGGATTCCAATATTCAGAATTTATTCTTCATTCATATCCTCATATCCCCATATTAAATATTTATGCCATTCTTACCATACATGAGGTTCTTTCAAAGCAAAATCATTGAAATGATCAGGATCTTATTCGTAAAGCAATGGAGCAACAGTAAGAATACAATCGTTTCCTGTGGCTCTGATTTCTGAAATGGCAGTAAGATAATACTGCTTAAGAGTGGCTTCATCAGTTGTTCCTGAAGGTTCATTAAGTAATCCCACTCCTAAAAATGCTATTTCTTATTTGTATCTTTCAGCCAAGAATACTGCAAGATCAACAGTATTTCTCACATTTTCAGGATATTAGGCCCAATAAGATTAGCCAGGAACAGGTGGAGCGCTATGATCCAAACCATTTTATGATCCCTTGGCAGCATGTATTTGGACAAGGACTGCCACATTATGTTTTACAGCCCAATTTTTGATTAATTAGTCTAAATACTTGAGACCATTTGGGGCAAATATCTTCCAATCTGATCCACCAGTTTTATCAAATCCAGCTATCCAAAAGCCAACAGAGACTCTAACAGTGTTAATTCCATATGATGCCAATTCTGCGATGTCTTATTCTGTGATCCATTCTTGTCTATGCTTTTCAAATCTAGCATCTCCAACACTATGACCTAAATAGGACATTAATCCATATTCTCCATATCCATGATAGTACTCTGGGACTCCTTCCCAAATCACAGAGCTAGATGTCATCCAATGCTCTACTACAAACCATCCACCTAAATTGACTCCTTTGCTCTTCACTTTCCCTGATCTAATGTCTGGTTAGATATGACAAAAGACTAATGTCATCATCAAACATAGAAATATGATTTTCATAAATTTTATAAAAATATTTATATACTAGTATGGCAGCATTGGATGACAATTATAATCATTGGGATTTAGAAAGCGATGACTATCGTATGCCAGGTTAGGTTATTAAAAATTACAATTCACATCACAATGAGCCACAACCAGTATCTAATTATATTTATACTATGCTAAAAAACCAGACTGTTCAGTTGAAAATTAGAGTAGATCCTCTGACACTGAAAACTATTACACTCATGCTCCACTTGTAACAAATAACCATTTATTCTATTATTCAGTTTACCGAAAAACCTAAGTGCACTCCTCTAGTCAAGAAAGAAATCATTGAATTTGAGGAAGAGGAGCCCAGAAAAATGGGCACCCCTTCAAGTCATGAAGCCATCTCATTACAAACACCGAAAAGCATGAGAAGTCAACAACCCCATAAAACTAAGGCTGCTGAAAAAATTAGAGCACGACTATCGAAGCCTTAAATACTTACTAAGAACTAAATTCGTCAAAAGCAGTTGTAACAATTTATAGATGGATGGGGTTTTTCTTTATTGATGGCCCTTGTTACAATATATGCATTATTTGGAGATGATATAAGAATCTTATCTGTTAACAAGGATGGAGATGACATTTTCTTTATTTTGACATCAATTTGCATTGCGTGTTTCACTATAGAAATTGTATTAACTTGCATAGTCAATCCAGCCTATCTATTTAATGTATTTAGATTTTTATCACAATAGTTTTACTTTTGGCTTGATTTGATATCTACTGCCACAATGATATTAGACATCGGTTGGATTACAGATCATTGGTATGGTGATGAGGGGGATGTTTAAAATGCTGCCACTCTCAAAGCCTTAGGGAAAGCGTCAAGAACAGCAAGGAAAGCGGCCAGGGTGATAAGAATTATAAGATTAGTTAGATTGATCAAATTATATAAACATGCGAGATAACAAATTGAAAAAGAAAAACAAAAAAGTATTCTGTAAGAATTGCTATTGAAAGATGAACAGAAACTCAATTCATCATAGTAATAACATCAATAATAATAGAACAAATAAAAATAAAATTATTTAATTAGAATTTCTATATTATAGTAAAATAAAAAGAAACCTAAGACAGGAGATCTGAATTCATAACTCCCTTATATCAATAAAAGTAAACATTCCAGATCTTAATCAGAACATGATCAAAATAGTAGTAATAATGAGCAATTGAAATAATCTACTCATTCATAAAGTGATTAAATCAAAGAATCTCATGTAGGATCTCAATTGTAAGATTTGGTGATGAGAAGAGCCATTACTATTATTATTTCTATATTAATAAGCATTCCAATTCTTACTTTGGATACATATTCTGAAATTATTAATAGCTATGACTCTGGAATATTTAGAATTAGTTAATTTAGAAAGAATTTACCAATTACAAATATGCTTATCTAACAATATGTCTAATTCCATAATCCCGAAATCTACCCTATTCAATCTGTTTTAGTACTCCAAGACGATTTGAATCAAGTATATACTGAGTATAATTACACTACTAATCCTGATTGGTTTTAATCAACTGAAATGGTCAAAAGTCAATATCGATTTTCAGATCAATAATACTTTGTAACAACTGATGACGACAATTAATTGATCACATACTCTGTCTCAGATTTAGTAGATTATAATAAAATTAATGCTATATTATCTATTTTTTAAACTGTATTTGTTTGTATAGTGTTGGCTTTGAGTGCTATTTTGTTTAATAAAGATGTCACAGAGTTAATAATTGAACCTATTGAAACAATGATACAAAAGATAGAATTGATAGCTAACAATCCACTTGAGGCTGTTAATATTGAAGAATAGGAAGATCTTATTACATAGGAGTTAGAAAAAAACAAAGACATTTAAAAAATTAGACAAAGGCAAATTGAGTAAACTACAGAAACATATTTGTTGCAAGAACTAATAATGAAAATAGGAGCACTATTGGCTGTTGGTTTTGGTGAAGCAGGTTCAGAAATTATAGCAGAAAATATTAAAAAGGGTGGAAGTGTAGATCCTATGATACCTGGAAAAAGAGTGCTTGCAATTTTTGGCTTTTGTGATATTCGTAATTTTACTGATGCCACTGAAGTATTACAAGAGGATGTTATGGTTTTTGTTAATGAAATTGCAGAAATTGTACATTTTACAGTTGACAGCTATGGTGGTTCTGTTAATAAAAATATTGGTGACGCTTTTCTCTTAGTGTGGAAGTATCCTGATATGAAATATCATGTAGACCCATAAACAAATAAGTTAATATTGCATAGTGATCATAATGTTAAACAAAGAGGTGATATGGCAGTTTTATCATTTTTGAAAATTATAATCTCTGTATCTCTATCAAAAAAATTAGATAAATACAAAAGGCATGAAGGACTAAATTCCAGAATTAAAGACTATTGTGTTCGAATGGGTTTTGGTTTGCATTTGGGCTGGGGTATTGAAGGTGCCATAGGATCATCCTTTAAAATTGATGCTTCATATTTAAGTCCAAATGTGAATATGGCATCAAGATTAGAAGCTGCAACTAAATAATTTGGCACATATATTCTTATTAGTGGAGTCTTAAAGAGAAATTTAACATAAGCTTGCTAAAATCATATAAGATTAATTGATGTTGTAACGGTCAAGGGTAGCATTGAGCCGGTGGAATTATACACAGTGGATTTGTCAATAAAAAATCTATTAAATAAATTTAAGGAGCCAAGAGATATTTTTGATATTAGTAGGATGAAACCAAGAGAATAAAAATAATTCAGAGTTGTTAATAGATATAAGAGAAATCTCTTAATTAAGAGTGTTGAGGATGATAAAATTCAACTTGCAACACTTTTTGAAAAAGATGAAGATCTGATTGCAGCTAGAGAACTATATACTTAAGTATAAAAATCATTTTGAATAGGAATTCTATGATACATGGATTTCAGGTTTTAATTCTTATATCAGGGGAGAATGGGATGAGGCTTAAAAGATTTTCATGAAAACATTAGTAAAATTAACGAAATAATTAAGACTATGATACCTGAACACAAAGATGGTCCATCAAACACATTATTGGAAGTTATAAATTCTGCTGGAGGTAGAGCACCTTATGATTGGAAGGGCTTTAGAGAACTCACAGAAAAGTGAATTGATTTATAAATCATTACTAACATTTAGGTTATAAGTTTATAAATTATTTCTTTAGAATATTTGATATACAATATTATCAATCGATTTCAATACCTATTGATTTTAATAACTATTCACATAATGCTTTTTTTGCTTAAAAAATTGTCAAATAATTTGAAATGCCATCTTCTCCAACATCTGTTTCGTCAAAATTACCTAAATTTAGTGTGCTATTTATTTGTACCTTTAACAGTATTAATAGCTGGATCAGTCAAATAATTATTAATTCCTTATATATCATTAATGATGTAGCTAAACTAGCTCACCTAATAAGTAAAGAAGGAGAAGCCCTAAGAGATGGCATTCAATTCGCTATTTTCATCACTTATATAACCATCATTATTGTTGTATTTTTTAAAATCTCCCTCAAAATATCTTTCTGCTATCCAATATTTATCTAAATTATAATAAATTTTACTCTAATTTTCTTCCAAAATTAAGAACTGTGTATACTAAACTTAAGGTGTTTTCTCCTTCACATTTGTGAGTTTTTCAATAAAGATTTTCATCAGATTTTTAGCAATTAAGTGAGATCTGCAATCATTAACTGCATCTGATAAGGTGTTGTAAGTCCCTTTTTGAATTGGTATTTTCACAACATAAATTTCATTAGTATTATTTTTTTTTTTCATTAAATAAACTTTCTTCATCATTCCCAAAGCAAATGGATTTTTTGTCCTAATACATTGCCATTGAGCTTATTCTTTTAAATCAAAATCATTTTCTTCATATCTAATTTTTTCAATATTTTCTTTTTTCGATTCAAATGATGCTTACTTAAGTTCGACAGAATAAACCTTACAATTAAAATCCACACATTAAACCTTAGCCTAAAAATTACCAATATCTTTCTGTTTACATAATGCTTGCAATGCCCCATCTTAACAATCTTAATTTTTTTATAATTCATCTTCAAATTTATTTTTATCATCTATTGCATCTTAAACAGAAACTTCAGGCAAATTTCCTTTTTATTTTTCTCCTTATTTCTAAATTTCTTATTATAGATCTTTATTTATTATGATTACTTCCTCTTTTAAATTTCTCCTGTCAATTAGTCCTTCCTCAAAATTGTGATTTCTGATTTAATAATTGATTTTAGTTTTTGTTTTGAGATTATTAGTTCCTATGATGTGGCCAACCATTTTTTGTATCATTTGTGTAAGCTATTAATCAGAATTGTTTGAACCAAGTCCTTTGACTGAGAGCGTGTTAAATAGAGTACCAGCATTATAGCCTTAATAGATTTTTTCCAATTAATTACACATTACAGTTGTCTCATCATTAAATCTTATCACTAAGAGTTCAATTTGTCTTCTAATTAAATCTTAAATTATATTTTCCATATCATCATTGGGTTTTGTATCATAATTAACAGAAATTAAACCAAACCATGAAGAATATTTTTTAGGATTATGGTATTTTTTTCCATGACAGGGTGAATTTGGAATTAAAACAGCAAGCTTATATTGTTCAGTCCAATCTAATTTAAGCATAGCTTAAAGGGCACTTTTCAGGTCTTCTGGTTAATCTTTATTATCTTGATTTAATTTCTAGCTTGATAAAAAATTTGATATATCTTCAGATGACTTACTAAATTCTTAAGTTTTCATTTGGAATCCGTTCTTTGAATAGCCGTAACAAACAGCTCCCCAAAAAGAATGTCTATTGGTATTTGTTTTAATCAACTTTTAGCACGATTTAGCAGCATTTATGATTGCTTTGGCTGTTTTTTCATTTGATCTATATTATTATACTAATTTACTTAAATAGATCCGTAACAAAACAGCATTATATTTTACCAGCCTTTTATATCTGTTCTTACATTCTCTTTTTCCCCTCAATGTTTCTTAGCTCTTATTCTTATTAATCCTATTATTTTTTTTATAATAATATCTCTTTAGCTCTTTTCATATCATCCTACTATTTATTTTTGACATCTTATTATCTTTATTGAAATTCTTTTATAAATGATTAGATTTCGTTATTCTCAACATTTTAATTATTATTTTAATTCTATTCTAATTTACCTCTCAACTCTTCTATACATTCCTCATAGTATGTTGCTTTATCTTAAAGCACTTTATTATCAATTTGAAGCATTTTGTAATTTGTCTCAAGTTCTTTATAATTATATTCAATAATTCTGATATTATTTTCTAATTCCTTATTTAATTAAAGTAAATTAGCCTCATCAGTCTTTGAAGAAATATTGTGGATATAAGATTCCTTTTCAATGTATTCTTAGTTGATTGTTTATAGTGTCTCAATCAATTAAGCTTTTTATTAAATTTCTCTATCTTAAGCGACTACTTTAGATTTAAGTTAATCATTTTCATCTTTTAAATCTTTCATCGTATTATCCATCCGAAAGTCTTTTATCTAACTTTCTTAACCCAAGCTGTTTAATTTTTCTATGTAACATTGAATTTCATCTGTTAAAATATTAACTTCTGCTTATAATTTTTTGTTTGCTTGTATATGTTTTCTTTCTTTTTCCTCTAACTCCTCACACTTTAATTGGTAATTGTATAATTATTGTTTAGACTTATCGATTTCATCGTTAAAAGATATTTTGGATTTTTATAAAGTTCCTTTTAACTCTTTTTTACTCTCTTGGAATTCTTATTAAAGGTTCTAATTTGCCTCGTTTAGGGTAGTTAATTAATTTTTTAAACTTTAAATTTCATCGTTTTTCTTTTTTACATCTTCTTTTAATTTTTATACCTCATCATCATTACTATTAACCTGGTTTTGTTAAAATATTGGTGGAGGAATTTAACCATTATTTTAACGAAATTGAAACATCGCAGGGTTGACATTTGGAGGACCCATCCCAGGGCCTATTCCTGGAGTATTTATTCTAGGCATCATTGGTTGTGCTCCTGGAGGGATGCTGAAATTTGGTTAGAATTAGAATTAATTTAATTATGAAGGAAATTAAGGAATTTAGGCCTAATATGAGAACAATATTTACAAATTGATTATTAGGAAATTGAACTGGAGGCTAAGACATTTATGGAAACTACTAAATGTTCTAACCCACAAAATTGCTTGGTGCTTACTAATTGTTCTAGACTGAAGAATTGCTCGGCACAAATTATTAGTTATTTTGGATACTCTTAGGATATTATCAAATTATTTTACTTATGTGTCTAATATCTCTGGTATCTATTAATTCATTTATAAAATCAATTATAATTTTTATTATGAATTAAATATC
This sequence comes from Paramecium octaurelia, assembly GCA_905182995.1. Taxonomy (NCBI): domain Eukaryota; phylum Ciliophora; class Oligohymenophorea; order Peniculida; family Parameciidae; genus Paramecium; species Paramecium octaurelia. The sequence continues at coordinate 290,715 of CAJJDP010000033.1, forward strand.
ATTTAGAGTGGTTTTTATATTCATAAAAATTAAAGTATCTTAAAATCTAATAGAAATTCAAATATTTCGATAGGATATATCCCTAAATGCATTTATTATGAGATTCTAACCTACAAAATAATATCTTACATTATTATTGATAGTGATTTAAAATTAAATAGAATTATATCTTCCTTAAAATTAAAAGGATTTATACTAATTTATAATTGAAAGAGCTCCAATTAAATATCAATAGAAAATAAAGATTAAATGCAGGAATAAATTGGTTAGACTAAGTTTTAAAAATGGATGAAAAATGCATCTTAACAAAAAATGAATAAAATAACAGAGAATAAGAAATATGCTAAAGAAATTGAAAAGAAAACAGTAATGAATGGAGAAGATTTTATGATAGAGCTCGATCTATTTGATTAAAAGTAAGAAAGATAGGTCCCTAAAGATTCTATTAGTAAAATCAACAAAAAGAGTCAGTCTAAAGTACAAGAGAAAAATAACGAGATCTTATTTTTAGACTTACTTAAAGAAGCTGGGAGATAAAAACAACTTCATAATAAATTTTAATTTTAAGAATAATATTAACAAGTTGAGGAAGATCTAAATAAGGAGGAATAAAAATAGGAAAAAGAAAACCAAATCAAGCCTGATTGTTGGAAAAGGAAAAAGGATTATTAAGACTTATCAAATATTTAAAAGACCTCTAAAGTAATGATTATTTAGGATGATTCGGATGAAAAATATACAGAAAATAAAAATTCATTGATTCCTACTAAAATAAATGGATAGCAGAATTATACTATCTAAGTATCAAAGGAGTAAAAGGAAAGTTAGAATGATAAAACCGACTAGGAATTGTTAAGTTCAAAATTACTATGTCAATATGAAAGTTAAATCTAGAAAATAAAAAAATAATAAAAGCATCCAAAAATTTAGATTTAACAGAATGTAAATTCTAAGTAGCATAAAAAAATGCCAGTGATGATAGTGGATGCTTTTGTGTAGACAGATGATACTAGTGACATACATGGATAAGAAATTCTCAATTTAATTTTATTAGAATAAAATACAGTTTATTAATTGAACTAACTTCATGAAAAGATTTTAAGATTGCTTAATAATTAGATTTGATTATATATAATTTTGGTTAATTTTTGTATTTGATTATAATTCAATTCTAAAATTTTATTTGTTTTATTTAATAAATTAAGAAATGATTATTTTTGTTTACTACAACAAGAAAAAGGTCAAGATTGTTTTATCTTAACCTTCTTTATAGTTGCTCTACAAGCTAGTCCAAGATAATTTAAAAGTAATTAAACCCATAAACTAAAGTTACCATTTGACTTTGAACTTAGAGACAACATGAATAAAATTGTATTTGATTTATATGATGGATTAGAATTAAATGTGTCAGAAGTCTCTACAATAAATTAATAAATCAAATCTAAAACAGTTAATGATTAATAGTCCTTTAGGTTAGGTAGAGAAAGAATTCATTCATTAAATATATTAAGTTCACAAAAGAAGTCTTACTCAGATTTTTCTTCACCTATTGATTAAACTCAAATATAATAAAATAAACGGGAGTAAATAATATAAAAAATGATGGAGGATAAATTGTATCGAGAAGAACAACAGAAATTAAACCATGATGGAAATAAGTTGATTAAGCAAATATAGAAAAGAATAAAGTTGAGAGAATAAGTTATTAAATTGAAAGATGAGGCTCTGAATATTTCAGAACTAGAGAAAAAGAAAGTAAATAAATTTTAATAACTTCAAGGTAATCTTAGCATAGAGGAGAGAACTAAGTTAACCAATTAGATTGGATGTGTTGGCAGAGCATTAAAAAAGATATGAAGAAGAGAAATTCTAAAAATTGAAATAAAGACAACAATAAAAGCAAGAACAAGAAGAAGAGTTCAAAATGAAATTAATCAAGTTTCCAAAAAGCTAAACCCTTGTTCGTCTTGAAGAGGAATAAGCAAAATTAAAACTTTCTCAATAATAAGCAGTAGAACAAAAAAAATTATTGAAATAGAAACAATAAAGATATGGAGAATCTGTAAAGGATAGTTTCCTTAAGGATATTGTAAGACATTCTATATCCCCAATTAAACCAACATAAGAATAGAATAGTATTTAGCAGAATCAATTGGATATTGCAAAATAAAACATAAAGAAATTATAAAGTTTATTGGGAGAAAGAAAAGTGGATAAAATCTTGATACTTCCTGAGAGAAGAAGTGTGAATGATATTAGGTAAAGAGGATAGAATTCTTTGATTGAAATGAAAAAAAGTGATAAAATTGAACGTGTAGAAAAACCATATACAACAGATCATAAAAATTTAATATCCAAGAGAAAATTATTAAAGTCTGGACTCAACTCTGCAAACTTTCCTTCATCTTTGAATGATATTAAGCCCATCCACTTCGAAGAAAAGTATTAGACTGTCTTAAAATCCATTATGGAATTAGAACAAAAATGTAAGGAAAGAGAAAAACGATTTATGCTCAATAAATAGCAATAATTAGAGGAGGAAGAAAATGAAAAGTATATTGAAAAATTAAGATAAAAATTAGCTTTGATTTGAATAATAATTAATTCCATTTTTCCATAACTGTTACATTCTATATTTTATATAAATTAATTAATTATATTAAAAAGAACCTATGCTATAAAAGCGAGAGAGTATAGTAAATATCGTTGTCGGCCATACTAAGCCTAAAGCACCGGATCCCATTCGAACTCCGAAGTTAAGCGGCTTAAGGCGAGGTTAGTACTAAGGTGGGGGACCGCTTGGGAAGTCCTCGTGTTGACAACCCTTTTTATTTTTATTTCAATTATTAAATGTTTAAAATTTAATAAAAAGTACATAATTGAAATTTTTTAAGGTTTTAACTTTTCACTTTTATCATGTAAGTCTGTTCTTTATAAAGTAATTGATGTGTTAAAATAAATTTATTTTTAAAAATTGAACTTCCTATTTGAATTACATATTGAATAAATAAAGAAAGTATTAAAACATTCTGAATGATCATTAAAGATAAAAAGAAATGAGGTTAATAGAGAGAAAGTAGCATAAATTAGGTTCAAATATGAGAATAATTTGAATATATAATCATACTAATAAGATATAATTCGTTCTGTATTTGTCTACAGAAATCATTTTGAGTGAGTTTAGAATACTGTTAGATATTAATCTATCATAATCTTTTAATTTTCAATTCCATTTTTCATTTCTCTCATAAATTTATTTACTCATCTTCCAAAGAATGAGCATTCAATCCATGAAAAATTAGGTTTATTTTTGATTGTATCTAATTTTGAGGTATTAATGCATCTTGAAGACAGTGCTTGAAGATATTAGTTACTTTATTTAATTAATTGCTCCATTAGGTTTCAATTTAATCAAATCTAACAATAGCATCGTTTGAATTGATTTCAGTAGAAATCATAATATATAAATTAATTTATGAAGTACTCAATACAAGGAAGGTATATTCTATACAAGGATCAATTAATTAATGGATATATATGCATTGAGGATGGGTTAATCAAACACATTTTAGAGTCATAAGACGAATTGATAATATAATAATACCCTATAAAATATGTCTACGAGAATCAGATTATCATGGCAGCTGCTATTGATACTAATGTGTCTCTTAGTATATGGGATCATATTGAAGACTTCACCAAGTAAGAGTTACTTTGAATAGATTGGCTATCATAGGTGGAGTTTCCCTTATTATTAACAAACCCTTTGTTTTTGATATGGAGTTGAGTTCCAAGGAGACTTACGCGAATCAGATTGAATAATTGAACTTAAGGTCCTAGACAGACTTTATTCAAATGGCCAAGTTGCAGAATTATTAGGATGTACTTTAATATGAATTATGACTTAAAGATAAATGGTTTGTTGAAATTGGGAGCATTTTGTTTTGACTGTCATTTAGTGCCATCATATTCAGGAACATATTGCAAAGACAATGAGCAAATTATTTAAATAATTTAAAATCTACCAAGTAAATCATGCTTGTTTATCCACACTTAAAGTGCTTTAGATAAAGATTTGGGAATAACATCTCCATTCAGAAGCAAGCCTTTTAATGAGAGATTGGTGACTTCGTAATTAGANTTTTTATTTTTATTTCAATTATTAAATGTTTAAAATTTAATAAAAAGTACATAATTGAAATTTTTTAAGGTTTTAACTTTTCACTTTTATCATGTAAGTCTGTTCTTTATAAAGTAATTGATGTGTTAAAATAAATTTATTTTTAAAAATTGAACTTCCTATTTGAATTACATATTGAATAAATAAAGAAAGTATTAAAACATTCTGAATGATCATTAAAGATAAAAAGAAATGAGGTTAATAGAGAGAAAGTAGCATAAATTAGGTTCAAATATGAGAATAATTTGAATATATAATCATACTAATAAGATATAATTCGTTCTGTATTTGTCTACAGAAATCATTTTGAGTGAGTTTAGAATACTGTTAGATATTAATCTATCATAATCTTTTAATTTTCAATTCCATTTTTCATTTCTCTCATAAATTTATTTACTCATCTTCCAAAGAATGAGCATTCAATCCATGAAAAATTAGGTTTATTTTTGATTGTATCTAATTTTGAGGTATTAATGCATCTTGAAGACAGTGCTTGAAGATATTAGTTACTTTATTTAATTAATTGCTCCATTAGGTTTCAATTTAATCAAATCTAACAATAGCATCGTTTGAATTGATTTCAGTAGAAATCATAATATATAAATTAATTTATGAAGTACTCAATACAAGGAAGGTATATTCTATACAAGGATCAATTAATTAATGGATATATATGCATTGAGGATGGGTTAATCAAACACATTTTAGAGTCATAAGACGAATTGATAATATAATAATACCCTATAAAATATGTCTACGAGAATCAGATTATCATGGCAGCTGCTATTGATACTAATGTGTCTCTTAGTATATGGGATCATATTGAAGACTTCACCAAGTAAGAGTTACTTTGAATAGATTGGCTATCATAGGTGGAGTTTCCCTTATTATTAACAAACCCTTTGTTTTTGATATGGAGTTGAGTTCCAAGGAGACTTACGCGAATCAGATTGAATAATTGAACTTAAGGTCCTAGACAGACTTTATTCAAATGGCCAAGTTGCAGAATTATTAGGATGTACTTTAATATGAATTATGACTTAAAGATAAATGGTTTGTTGAAATTGGGAGCATTTTGTTTTGACTGTCATTTAGTGCCATCATATTCAGGAACATATTGCAAAGACAATGAGCAAATTATTTAAATAATTTAAAATCTACCAAGTAAATCATGCTTGTTTATCCACACTTAAAGTGCTTTAGATAAAGATTTGGGAATAACATCTCCATTCAGAAGCAAGCCTTTTAATGAGAGATTGGTGACTTCGTAATTAGAATTGGTTGATACAGATGGAATATCTGGGTCATGTACAAGTGATGACGAAAGTATATAAAATAACGATCTTGGATTCCGATCATAGATTGATTATTTAAATGAGAGTAACTCTCCAATAAAAGAAATAGGTAATATATAAAGTTATTTTATATTTAGTTAAAAAATATAAAAATTCAGACGAAAACAGAGTATCAGATTTTGATGAACAGAATGATATTCCCTCCTCTCCAAAATTATAAAGCAATATTTTTAAGTATAAGTCTAAATAAGTAACTGAATAATCATAATTATCATTAATAAGTAGAGCTGAATTAATTACATACTAAAGAACTCCCAAAATGGAATAGAACTATAAGTTTCCAAATGAAGAAGAATCCGATAATTAATTGGATCAAAATAAATCTGATAATAATACAGTTACTGAAAATGTTTAAGTAATATAGGAGCAAGAATCACCTTTAAGTTTAATGAAGGATTAACAAGAATCCACGAGAAAGAACACTCCTTAAATGTCTATTTAATCATCCGATCTATCTTCCCCTGATAGTTCTTCTTTGAAATCCTTACATAGGATCAGATCAAGAGCCCAAACTACTTAGGGTTTACTGTATAGAAGATAATCGAAGAATGGATTTTCATTGGTTTTACATTAAGTTGAAAACAAGTAGAGTTAAAAAATGCATTTCAATTTTTCAGAATCGAGACCGAAATAAAATAATAATAATAATAGATTCAATAGGGATTACTTATGTTTTCTAGCATTTAGACCTGCGATTTGGGAGAAATTAGCTATCAATAGGGTAAAGAAGGCACTCAAATACTAATTTAAGTGCAATGTCATATTGAATGGATATTCGTCCTCCTTTGCTTTAGTTGAGATTAAAGAAATGATCAATACTCAAATTTATAGTGACATATCTTATCCTTATTTATTATTGGATAGTGAAGATATTTAGGATGGTGTTACTAAATACAAGTCGGATCCTCCAATTAGATAGAAATATGATAAATAACTATTATAGAAAGCAGTACTGCAGAATAATTGGATTAGTAGTATTTCTAGTTCCCATTTGTATGTTAATGAGACATTCAAGTTTGTGGAGGCAGGAGATTTTAGAAGAGCAGTTGGAGGCTTGTGTAGTTTGGGTTGCACTTATTAAGCTTTGTGGACCTTATTGTTTTGCAAGAAGAACCAAGATCCAAATTTCATTAAACAGGTTTTTCAGAAGAAAGATATGAATAATATAAGATACAAAAGGATGGTTGAGAAACTAGTTTAATTATAGCAATTGGTGTCATCTGGACCAGCCTAATATTTAAATTTATAAAATCGAGGCAGTATAGATATTGGTAAGGTTGCTGATTTGGTGGTTTTCGATCCCTTGAAAGCATGGAAATTCAACTTCGATAGAATTAACCATCAATTTGCATTTTCAATCGATGAACATATTTTCAAGAATAAATTATTTTTAGGATCAGTTGATTATGTTTTTATTTAAGGTAAATATATATATATATATAATTTAGGATAATTGATTCTTAGTCAAAATAATTAAATAATCACTATTTGTAATCGGAAAGGATAACAAATTTTCATATGATTAGTTAAAAATATTACTTAATAAACAATATTGTTTTTATAATAATTCCATATAATGATTATTTGCATAAATCTAAAATCACAAACATGATAACATAAGGCATTGTTTGATTTCCTTTGCCTTAGTATCAGTGAAGGATTTTGAATCCAAACATTTCCTTGTGTTAGCGACATCATTCTTGCTAATATGAGTTTCACAATCAGCAATCATATTTAATTATTCTTCGCATTATTGTGAGCAATTCTTCGACTAAATCCAACACTTAGAAGAGTCTAAGAGGGCATCTGAGAAGCACTCAGAAACATTTGAAAAAAGTTTAATATGATTTAATTTCCCTTGCATTATGTTACATTGTCTAACTAAACAATCAAACAAATCTTTATTATACATTTTATATTTACCTGACAATAATGCGTTACTAATTTAAGCGAAACCCATATTCACACAATAGCTTTCATAAATTGAACTACCCCCTTGGATTACGCAATTTCTAAAAAGGTCATCAAATTAATTATTGCAATCAATATCATCAAAACATTTTGTGTATTGATTTTTACATTTTGAGGTTGAAGACAATGATTACGTTATACAGGTTCTCACTTAATCATGTGTGTCTTTACTGTTGATTAATATGAAAAGTGTTGCAATTATAAAATAAATTTTCATTTTATTATTAATGGGTTCTTGTAATTCTTGCAATAAATATGAATAGGCTCTCTCAAATTAAGAATTATAAGACGGAACAAATTCGACACAATAAGTTAAGAAAATTGAATAATTGAGAGATAAACCTAAGAAGAATGATTATGAGGACTATCCTGTTGCTGATGAAAGTTGTCTAGAAAATAGCTCTTAACTACCAATTTTTATTAAATAAAAAGAGATCAGAGACAATCTAGTTTAAGAAAGAATGAACAGATTCATGAAAGATATTGAAGAGGAAGTAAAATATCGAATAAAGTAGATGTAGAATATATAGATGATTACCTAGATAACAAGAAGAGTAGATCTAAATTGAAAATGCGTAATAAAATTAGTTATGGTCAAAGTCACTCAAAAATTAATAAAAGGATTCATCTGTTTCCAACAATGAACACCTCCATCAAACTATTTCATTTTAAAACTCTTAAAATTTTCAAACACTCCGAAATATTCCTGGTAAAACTTACTTACCTAAATAATTCTCATAATTTGCACCAAAAAAAGACAGCGAAACCAATACTCTAAATTCATAGATGAGTTTAACAATGAATTCTTTAAAAACTAAGACTGCATCAAATAAAAATAAATTCATCTCTATTCTTAAAGAAAATGAAAAAAGTTCTCAAGCAAGTTTAGGGAGTCTTAATGAGAACAAAGAGCCTTCTCTCTCTTAAGAAATGTAATTCAGCGATAATTAACCTGAGCTTTTTTCAAGTAACGCTAGTAAAGAAAGAAGTTCAAGGAGCATTCTAAAAAATAGTTAAAGGTTCTTAAGTCTTGAAAGAAATTTGTCTTTAAAATCCACCTGTACAAATTTAAAGTAAAAAAAAGTGTCTTTCTCATAAGATACTAAATATTTTACAACAAGAGGACTCAAAAGAAATCCTACAACCTTATTTAACTAATGAAATTCCCTTTCAACTATCATGATCATATTTTGTAAACTAATTATTATTACATCAATTAATTTTAATCTTAAAAATAAGAATATTAAAATGTCCTCTTAGATCGCGCTAAATTGTGCCACAATTCTGATTCAGCTTTTTTTGACATTCTAACACAACTCCTATTAATTACTTATATAAGTAATATTAATTAACTATGAGAAATGATAAAATTCCTAAAACTAACCTTTAATTGAATTAATCATATATTACGAAGATATATTATAGATAAATATTCTTATTTGATTACTTCAACAAATTATTTTTTGGAATATTATTTTTAAAAGTTGCTTGTTCTCTAAAGGAGTTTTTTATTCAATAATCTTGCATTAATCTAATGTTCTAATTATAAGTGTGAGATCTAAATTAATTAGTTACATCTAATCCAAAAATCAGGGAAGACTGAAGTTTAAATTTTGAAAAAAATTACCTTAAATTTAAATTTGAAGATAGATAATTGAGGATTGCCAAGTAATTTGGAGATAGTAATTTTACTAATTTTCAGGAATCCGCAATACTAGATGATGTTATAATACTACTGATCATTTTATTTTAATAATAATAAAAATGATTAATCAACGTTCTTAAGGTCCTCTAAGGGGTTAACACTTTAGATAGGCTAACTTAACATAAATAGGAACTAAAATAATTGATCAAAAAAGTGAATCAATTTATGTAGATTCTGAGGTTTCCTTAAAAAAGCGTAAAAGCAAAAGCCCACTAGAAGTAACGAGAGGATTATACAAATCATAAACTTATAAGGAGATTTGTCCATAAGACTCGTTTAAGGAGCCTGATAGATTTGATTCTCCTTTAGATTAATCTTTGAATTAACCTTTAAAAATCACATTTAAAGTTTCTGGGGCGGTCCTTAGATTTAATGCTCATCAAGTGATTAGAATATTTATTCAAAAACTGTTGTATTATTTGAGGGTCTAAAGACAACATTAAAGTAAGATGAAATGCTTTGAAAAGATTATTGAGGATAAAGGTAGTAACACACAGATCGAAGAGCAAGAGATTAAGAAATCATATAATTGGAGCCTACTTAAGAAAGACTCCTATGAAAAAATGCTATTAAATTTGATTTTAATAATGATTCTATTGGCATATTGTGTCGTAGCCCCTATTTTCAATATGAGATTTGAGCCTATTCTGATATTTAGTAAGAGATTTTATTAAAATTAGTCTTTATTTATTCATCCTACAAAGTGGTTGATTATAAATAATGGAATACTCTTGATATTTTGATAATTGGAATAAATGTAGGTAGTTTATTCAACAAAGTATTTCTATTTATGAATATTATAAATATGATAAAAGTGTATTAGATTATGTAAAGTTTAAATGTATTGACTTCAAAAAAGCTTTTAAGATTCATCAATTCAATATTGATAGTTGTAATTCATCTAAATAATAGTGTCCATTTTTGGTAATTCTAATTAGAGAATGAATAAACTTACGATATTTTATTAGGATAATAGATATAATTATTTTTTAATTTGGAACTACAAACACATGAAGATTAAAATATATACTATGTTTCTTTAAATAGAATTATGAGTCTCTTGATTTTGTTATACTTTACATAGCAATTCTTTACGTACATGAAAATATCAGATGAAATGATAAAAAAAGAAGAGTTTTTTGAACTATTACTTAGCAAAAACACTATGAATAAATAGCCTTTTAGAAATTAACATTAAGTTAGGTAATTATTGTGGTCTGAAGTGGAAAATCAGAAATATTAAGAATCCTATTTAAGTTAGATTGACTTCAATTTACCAAAAGAATTGAGAAAATCTCTTAATATTCATAGTTATTTGGATATCATTTAAAAGTCTAAATTTATAAAACAAAAATTCACTGAATCTTTTTAGAAGAATCTATCTGAATTTGTAAAGGAATAAACAATAGAAGAAGGGGAAATCATACAATAACAAAACTAAAGAGTAAATAAATTAATATTCATAATGGAAGGTGAAGTCACCTTACAAATTAATCAAAAGAGAGTATAAGTATTGAAAAAATTAAACATAGTGAATTAATATGAATTTTTTGCTTGTTTGTCTTCTCCTTGTGAAATAACTACCTAATAAAGATGTAAGATATTAATAATAGATTATGAATCATTTAATGATTTGATTTCCATGCATGAGGAAGATTTTTAAAAATATAAAATGTGGTTAGACAAAATGTAAGTGTAACAAAGACGTTGTGTTTACAAAGTAAAAGATCATTATATGCTAGATTTGCTACATCTGCATGGATAATCATGTGACTTCAATGTGCACTGGAGTATCTTACCAGCCTAATTATATGAAAATAATATCAAACAGTACCTACGCATAACCAAGTTCTAGAATTAAATTTAGAAGATTTGAAAGGAAACGAACGTCATCATTAGTTTAGCAGAATTTGGTAAGTATAACAGCGTTGAATTGGGCATAACAATTTAATTTGATATCTAAAAATACAGAACTTATCGACTAATTCCTAGGTAAATAAGAGGGGGATGATGAATTTCAGCTATTCGCAAATGATGATGATCACACTTCCAAACATCAAACACAAACTTATACTCATTAATAAAGTGTAAGGTCACCCAAAACAAATAAAACAGGAATTACTGGGAGAGAGAGAGAAAGGGTTTATACGGATTCAAATATCAACAGGACTTTGACTATTAGAACCTTAAAAGCATCTGAAAATAATACTTCGAGATTAAAACAGAATAATAATAATGACTCAATTGTAATAAGTAATTCCCCTTCGCCAATCTAATAATAGAATAAAACTACTTTAATGTTATTCACAAAAGAATAAATTAAGAGATAATCCAATATGGGTAGCAGTTTTACCATCGAGAGAGCTTTAGATAAAAAATCATCTATACATTCTTAAAAGCAACTTCCTCAATCAACTAGTATATTGCAAAGTAAGGAGGTTATACAATAATTGCAGAGTAATATCGGAAGTCCACATATGTACACCACATCAGTAAGGATGAATTAAAATGATGTCAGTTTGAATTTAAGGAGATCCGATTCACAACCAATTGTATGATATTTGCATATATAGATAGTTATCTGAATTGATTGCTTCTGCGAGATAATTGATTTTGATAAAAGAATTCGAGAATATGTAAATTTTTGAATGGTACTTTCCAAATCATAATTTTAATAAGGTTATTGAGAGATTTTAAAATTATCTAAGTAAACAATTCAATAATAGATGAGTTTGACTTATTAATATCAATAATATATAATCACATACTTTCTAAATTAATGAGAGCTAATAATCGTCTGGCATCTGTAATAGGAAATTTACGCGAAATAAAGGAAACCAATGTAAAACTGACAAACTAAAATAGCTTTTATTTAAAGTTACAAACACTTTCTAAAAAACAATTAATGAGGATGCTGATATGATTAGACAGAGATGCTTACAAATTTTGACTGTAGAACCAGACAAAAGATCCATAATATAAGCTAAATATGTCCAAAAATATTTTGAGAGAGATTTTGCCTATTTTTCGTAATATTACAAATAATTCTAGGAAAATAAGAGGACAATTGCCTGATGATCTTTACATTAGAATTTTCAAAGATTTATCAATTGAAAAAAGTGATGCAGCAGAAGTTGTATTTAATATGGGCGATATTGGACGAAAAATGTACTTTATCATGGAAGGAGAAGTAGCCATTCTAATTCCATAGTAAGAATAATAACATCACAATAATCATCATCACCAGAGAAGTAAGCTTTCATCCTAGTTGTAGAATCATTGACAGTCAAAAAATTTGATGATTTATTGAAACACAAGTATGCACATTATACATTAATTGCGATTAAAAGCAAAAATGACTACTTTGGGGAAATTGCAATTGAATAGAGAATTCCTAGAACAGCTTCAGTTGTAGCCAAAACTGATTGTACTTTTGCTACATTGAGTTATGATTCATATTAGAAAGTACTCGGACAATATTAAGAAAAAATCTTAGAGGAAAAATTATAATTCATTAAAAGAACACCGCCATTCAAAAATTGGAGCTAATCAGGTTAATCAGTTCTATTGCATAGTTGCTAGGAAGTCAGTTTTGAGGCTGGATCTTTCATTTATAAAAGAGGATAGAAAGGAGATACAGTATATATAATTAAGGAGGGAGAAGTACTTATAGAGAGATGGGAGAAATAATAATCAGTAACTTAAGAAGGGGATATTTATTCAAAGAGGAATATAATAGTTCTTGGATTATACTCCACTGGATAGATATTTGGAGATTATGAAGTCTACTAAACTAATATGAAATGCAGATATCTCACAAGAGTGACATAAGCCAAAGCTAGAGTGAAAACTACTGTTTTAGCATTATCAATATCATAATATATTGATAATATGAGGTTGAATGAACGTGATGCTTGGATCAGAGACTATTTTGAATAAAAATTTAGCAAAAAATGGTTGAACAAACCAGAAATCTAAAGACAATATGACAGTAAGAGTCCGATTCCATAAAGCAATAAATAATACATCAAAAGTAAAGAAGATGGAAGATAAGCATATAAAGTCTCTTTATCAAATAATTATTTTGAAGAATTAGACTTAGATAGTAAGAAGGATTCTAAGGATTTATAGTTGTTGTCTCCGACTTAATTGCATTCTTAAAGCAAAAGCAATAAAACCATAAGAAAGTTTTTGAACTTATAAGGAAATTTGTTTAAGACTTAATAAAACTATGAAGCACCTTCAATGGATGTCATTATCAGACAACTTAAAAACAAGGTCATTAAGAACAGAGACAACTTAACCAGCGAATCCAATGCTGATATTTCACAGAGTAAATTGTATTCTGTAAAGAAACACAGTGCTCCTAAACTTAAAATTGGTTTATCATTTAAATCATTTAGAGAAGGAGAACGTAATAAGTCTAAATTTTTAGACTGATTTATTATTTCACTTTTACTCTGAGTTTCACAATACATCATTTAATCCTTCTCCAAATCCTGAATTTGAATCATCATCATCTTCTTAAAATTCCTATTCTTCATTAGGTTATTATTATTATTAAAGCTATTCCTATTCTTATTGATGTTGATCTTATTATTAATGTTATTATTATTATTATTATTATTATTATTATTATTACTATTAATCTTATTATTATTATTATTATTATTATTATTATTATTATTATTATTATTATACTTCCTCTTTATTCTATTCCTTCTTTTAACCTTATTATTCTTCATTTTATGGCTAAGGCTATTTCTAATTTGAGATTTCTTAGTTTGATTAAATTGTTTTTTTCAAACAAATTAATGTTTTTCCCTCTGTCATATGAGATTTATAATAATCAATTGCCTATTAAAATTAATCTAAAGTAAACTAAATAATACTAATATAGATTACTTCTTTTGCAATTTTAGTTTTCAATGAAGTCTTTATAAAATTCTTCAGCTTTTTTAAAGTCATAATCAATTCTAATTTGTTTTATTCTTTTAACCAAACATTTAAAAAGAATCTAGAATAATGTAAATACAATACCCCTAGATAGATTTCTTATCTTTTAATAAATCATTAGCCTAAATTCCTCCAATTTACCAACTATCAAGAGTACCATACATCATCAGTGTGGATCCTTTAGGCATAATGTTTAAAATCTATCCACTCTATTCTCCTCCGACAGCGTCAAAGTATATAGATGCTTAAGTGGCTTCACACATAATTTTTAATTGTTTAAGGAAGTCTGGATCATTTTGATTGATAATTAATTCAGCCCCACATTCATATCTTAATTCATAAACTTATTCTTCTCTCCTAACAATGTTGATCACCTTTATGTTTCTTTCGTTAAATAGTCTATTCATCATTTTTCCTAATTAGGAAGCACCTGGATTATTAATGACAGCCTTTGCATTATTTTTCTTGCAAAAATCCAGCATTCCTATAGCAGATAATGGATTCACAAATGAACAAGCAGCTTAGCTCGATTCCATGTCGTTGTCTAATTCTATACACAAATTTGTGTCTGCTATACAATATTCCCCATATGTTCCATATTCATGATTTGTGTAAAATGCCACTCTTTTTCCAGACATACCCCAACTGGCCATTCCTCCCCCTGTCAATACTACTGTGCCAGAACCCTCAAATCCTGCAACACAAGGAAATTGTTTATTCGATGAAGACTGTCCTAAAAGAAATTTAATGTCTGATGGATTGATTGGTGCATAATCCATTCTGATTAATAGTTGACCTTCTTCAACAGTTGGTATAGGAACTCTGTTGACATATGGTTTAGCATCTTTAGATTCTTTCCATAAGCAGCTCATAGTATTTGCATTCGACATTATATTTATAATTATTAAATAAAGAAAACCATAGAATTAATTAATTTAATTGCATAAAGTTCATAATGAGTGTATGTATTTATATTTTATTAATAGTATAATATATCAAAATCCTATTTGATCAAATACAATATTAAATATTAATTGAATGTTGTATGCTAAATTACAGTCCTATGTAGGAGAGGAATTCCTAATCAAGGCACTTCCCGCTTAGCTCTCCAACTTTCCTTCGGCAAGAGGAATTCGAGTGATGAAATGTCCAAATAATCCATTGATAATTGGAGAGTTGAAACTATCAGAAGAGCTTTATTAATTCTCAATAATCCCTCATACAGAGTTATAAATTGAAAATTAGGTTGTCACAAAGGAAACTATTTTGACTAATTTTAGCAGAATCTACATACCATGTAAAGAATGTAGAACCAAACATTATTATACTTTTATTCTTCCATTGAGAGAGCCCTTAAAATATGAAGCATAAAGAGCAGCTTAAACATAATTTAATAGAGTTCATGATAAAGTGTTATATGCAAAATGGACTTAAGAGGATAAAGAGATGCTCAAGAAATTGATCCTTTAATTTGGGTATGGGAGATGGAACAAATTGTAATAACTAAAGTTTGCAAACAGGACAAAATAGGAGATAAAGGCATTTGCAAATTCTCTTTTAAGATCAATAGTTGAATTATTGGTAAATTACGATTTAGGCGCAGGAATAGTTAATTTAATAGAGGAAAACCCAGATGATCCTTATATTGAAACTAATCAAAGTATGCATAACTCAATACAATATTATAGAGGACTGGGAGTTGCAGAATCTAAAATAAAAGCTAATATCTATCAGTAAGAGAATTCTAATGTTGGCCAAAATTAGAGAGTTTATAAAAAAGTTTAAGGAGCATCAGCTAAAAAATTTGGGAATTAAGGACAAATCTTAATGTAAGAATTAATGTTGATAAATAGTGAAATGGGATTATCTATTGGGATTCATTCCAAGTAGCTCTTTTTATTCATAGAGACCATCTATTTGGTGGACCAGGAAACATGATAGTGATTTGATTAGAGGAGTGTATCAATATGGATACACAAATCATTTAATAATTAAGGAGGCTAGTGATCTATGTTTTAAAGACTTATCTACATGTAGACTAGATTGTATTATTACTTTTAGCTCAAAATTATTAAGAATTTCCATTTCCAGAAACATTGAATAAGAGAGTCAAGAAATTGGTATAGATAATATAAAAGTTTGATGGGTTTTATGATTTTGATAATTTGGCCTAAAGTGATGATGAAGAGGAAAAATCATGGTCAATTGCTGAAAAGTAGGCTTTATTTAATTTATTGTGTGATTATGGAGTACCTATTGGTGTTGATGGCAGGCAAAATTGGTAAGAACTCAAAGATAAGTTGATACTAAAGATCAATAAATTTGATAAAAATCTGAATCAATTGGAGAAAATGGTTTAAACAATACGAACTAGATGTGAATAGATGTTAATGAAACATAAAGAGAAAGAATTTTTGGAAAGTGATTCAAGTGATCTAGAAATTGAGTAACCCCCATCATCAATTGGAGAAATTAGAGAAGAATAAGGAGATGAATTCCAGATTTCATATTCAGACAGTCAAAAATTTAGTAAATAAACAAATATGTTGCATTTCATTAGAAAGAATATACTCCCTTAAAATCAGGCACTCTTCCAATAGCATATCCAATAAGTGGAAAAGGAATTGTTGATTGATATTCCTGAATATGATCCAAAGACTCACGACATTCAAATTATTATTACACTCTCTTAGACAGGATTTAATGGACTGTAGCCTATCACCCTTAGTAATATCAATACCATTATGACTACTGAATAAATACTCAATAGAATTGAATAGTTATGCTCGTTTTTTAAGAAAATTAGAGATCAAACTAATATTAAAAGGAAACCAGAATTAAAGGATGATTAATAAAAAAAAATTAAACCTAATTCTACAGGTGGAGTGAATGAAATCTAATTACCTTACTAAGTCAGTACTAGTCTAAAATTAGTAAGTCTTGGTAGAATCATACCAAGTCCTGCCTATCATAGTGAACATAATCTATTTCCAGTAGGATATAAAAGTATTAGAACACATGCAAGCATGTTTACAAAAGGTAAGAGATGCCAGTACACTTGTGAAATCTAAGAGGGTAGTGATGGAAAACCTTTATTTAAAGTAACTAGCGAAGAAGATGTAGAAAATCCTATAATTAAAAATAGCTGCACTGGTTGCTGGGTATAAATCTAGTCTTACATATTAGGTTCATATTTACAATAGAATCAATGAATTGTAGGAACATAAAAAATCCAAGGTTACGATCAGTGGTACAGATAGATTTGGATTACTAGAAGCTAATGTCCAAAGATATTTGGAAGAATTACCAAATGCGGAAATGTGTTCTAAATATAAATTTAAATATAGAAATGTTGCTTAAGATTTTTGAATTGTAGAATATAAATTATTTAATATTTGTTTACATAATTTGTTAGAATTAATTTAGATCATAAAATATTACTTAATTTCAATACTTTCGATTCAATTTTAATTAGGATTTAGTTGTTCTATGCAGTTTCTTTAAATCATCTAAATATTTCCTTTATTCATCCAATCTTCCTGTTCTCTAACATAAAGATCTTTCTCCAATAAATGAACTATCATTCTTAACATACTCAATATCTGAATGTTTGTTCATTGTTTCTGATAATCTACTTTATTCAACTCCTCTATTTATAAGGTCTACTTTTTAGAAATTAGACTTTAAGCATTGCAATTCAAGTTATCTGATGCTGGAATGTTGTTTTTTAATAGTTTCTATGCTCTAACTCAATTCTTGACTCAATCCATCAATAAGTTCTTGATTTTCCTCTCGAATCTTTTATTCTAGTAATAGGACTTTCTCTTCAATAACCTTCATTTATTTTTGATTGAACTACAATAAAGACTATACTTTATCTGTTAATGTACTCAATCCCTATTTTGCATTTTTCAATTAGATTTTATATTTTTCTTTTGAATTGATAGCCTAAAACAATTGATTTTAGAAGTTTTATTCTGTTTATTCAATATTTTATTATATCAGATCCAATTTGCATGCTATATCTTACAATTATTCATCTTTTATCCTAATAATTGATTCCTACTCAGATTTCTAATTTAGAACTTCTTTAATTTTATTTTCGTATTCTTCCTCCAAAACTTTATAAAATTGCACATCCTTCCGTAACTTATTGATTTATTGACTAGTCACTTCATTTAATTATTGATGCTACTTCTTAATCTCAATAGTTTCAGCCTACAATTCCTATTTGGTTTTTGAGAGCATAGTATGAAATCCCTTCACTAGATCACTCATTAATTAAGTCTTGAATTATTCCAATATTTGCATTCTTATCTTAACCTCAGCCTGTAATCCAGAGAGTTCAATTCTTAATGATCCTACTTGCTCATGCAATTGATAAAGCTGAGAAGGAGAGATATTCCTATGTTAGGATGTCTCTTTATTCATTACTACTTGTTGTAGTTCCTCTATTTGATTTTTGTATTATAAATTCATTTCTTATTCATATTGCAGTTATTAGCTTATTTCTACATTCTCATCCGAAAGCTCTTTAATAGCTTGTTCTGCCTTAACTAAGTTATCAGATAATAATTCAAACTTCTCCATTTTGGATTGAATCTCATTCAAGATGAAATTCTTTTCTTCCAATTCATCCTATAAGAGATCCCTTTGATGTTACAACTCAGCTATTTATTTGACATATCTAGCTTCCGAAGTAGATAGGCCATTGATCAATTATTTATCATTCTCTTTATTATGCAATTTATAGTTCTCCTCTATTAGATGTTGCAATTATTATTCTGTTTCCTTGATGTATCCGGTTTCTATCAATGTATACAGCCGGTTTTGGAGATCAATACAAGTCTATGATATATTTTCAATTTACTTCATCCTCATTGTGATTCATTAACTTTAAGGGCAATTCGCAATAGAGAAACTAATGGAGATCATTCAATCTAGTTATTCAAAATAATGATACCTGTCTAAATAATTTTATTTCATTTCCTCCATTCTTTGAATTCAAAATTTAATATTAAATAAAGCGCAATTCAAAATAACCATTCTATTTAATCGAATTATCCATCTTTTTATTGTAATGGGAATCAAATGATTACAATATTATGTTAATACATAACAAACTCAAATACAAAATTATGTACTCAATTTAGTATTAATTAATCAATGAGTAGATTCTCTATTTTATCGAATGATATGGACAAGGTGCATTCTGTCTAAGGGACAAGTCTTTGGTTAGGAAGTTTGAAGGCTGCCAAGAATTCTTGTCTTTTACGATTAAATAACATCAAAACTGTGATCACAGTAGCCAATAATATCACTCTTAAAATAGAGAATTTCAAGCATCATGTATTTAATAATTATATGATAGATTTTTAGTATTGAAGATAGTACTTCATTTCGCATAATTGATTATTTCTAACAAATTAATGAAGTTATAGAAGAGGGATTAAGAAATGGATCAGTTTTGGTACATTGCGTGGCAGGAATTTCCAGATCAAGTGCATGTGTGATAGCCTATTTGATGTAGTCTCAAGGATGGTCATATGAAAAAACATATTACTATGTGAAAGAAAAACGATTAACAATTAATCCCAATCCAGGTTTCAAGAAATAGTTGATTCAATATAGCAAAATATTAGAAAAGCTTTAAAATACTAAGAGTTCAAATGAGTCAACTCAATCGAGCAGATAATTGCCTTCTCCTAGAAACATGTAGAATATTTACATTTTATAATCATTAGACATTAATCCCCATAGGATTTTATTTTGCAATTAATCAAAAATAACATTAAGTCACCAAGCAGAAAGATAGAATAATTAGATTAATCTTCAACGATGGAGGACAGAGAAATATACAGATTTTAATTGGCATAAAAATTGTTTGCTCAGAGTCTACAGAGCAATAGTAAAAAGACAGTTCAAAAAATGTCTGACCAATTTACAATTAATACTCCTCCTATCAAAATGAATATCTGCAACACCATTGATTACTTTTCATAAACTGATAGACTATTTTGAATATAACTATTATTATTTAACAACTATCTTTATAAATAAATGTAAATATCACATCAATCATTATCCCTTACAGGATGGCTACATGAATAAGATCAATAGAATTTGCCACAAATTTATTAAGTAGTGAATTGTAATTCTATTTCAATTAATATTATATCATAGAGATTGTTAACAGGAAGCAACAAGCATAGAAGAGAAGTGTGAGTTTGTGCTAAAGAAGGTAAGATTATGAACCAAATAAATCAAGTATTTCATTTTATTATTCCAGATCTTATTGATTAGACCAGGAACTAAAGTTCAATATTTAGACCCCCAAGAGTTCCAACCACTTAAAACAAGATCTTAGAATTAAAAAAAGTTATGGAATTTCTGTAGCACAATGAACAATATAAATATGATACTCATAGAGTATTCAATTTAAATGATCCTAAGTTTTAAAAGGAGACTTTATCAATCATTGAACAGAAGAAGGAATAGTTTAAAATCAGATTAAAGTATTGTTTATCTCAAAAATAGTCAATAATAAAATAAAAGATACTTAATACCACTCTCGGAAATCAATTCTACTAACACCTCGACTGATAGACAAAAATATAGTAAGACAAAAAACCAGCAGAAAAAAACTCATTTTAAAACAGATTAACAATTTGAAATTAAAAAATCCAACTCGACAAACAGAATTTAGAGTATCAAAGATATTATGCCCAAAATTTTAAAGCATAATGAAACTCCTGGTACAATAAATACATAAGTCATATAAAAAGGATTAGAATTTTTATAATAAATGGTAGAAAGACAAAAGGAGAACATCTAGCATTATTTACCAAAACAATAAAAATATTTGAAATGATTTAGTAGTACTACTCGAATTTTAATTATAATATTTAAAAACACATTCAATTATTCCATAAAATATAATAATTATAATTGAACTCCCTTCGCATAGTTAAACCATACTATTTTTTTGGTCAATTCTATTCATCAATTTTAACATAATTTTTGTTTTATAATGTGCCATTTTTATTTTATATCTATGTACTTTATTGAGTTTGGGTATACATCAATATTGTTCAAACTAATACTTTTTACGATTCTATTAGATTAGTTAAGAACTCCTTTAATGTTTATTTAATTGCACATAATAAAGAATTATAATTATTTAAAAATGAATGAGTAACTTTTCTTTGTTCTATATAACAAGATAAAAATCTGAAAATGTACTTAAAAGCATTGAAACCACTATTTTAATAGTTAATTAAGCGCGTTCTTTTTACTTGTCAAGAATTTTAAGATTTTTATTTCATTTTGTTTATCTAAATAGCCTTACATCAATGAATTATCGATTCATATAAAAAAAATATTAACTGATTTCCTAGCTTTTCTTTGATTCCACAAGAACGATGTTATATTTTGATACAAGAAAGAACGATTTAGAGAATTGCAAATTTATTATGGTTTCACTGATTTTAAGTATATCCAATTATGAAAAAAGTAATAAATTGTTATATTGATATGAGTTATCAATTTTACTCAGACTGATTGATATATCTTTCATTTATTGTAGATTAAAATATATAAAATTTTAATCAAATTGAATTAAATTAAGGCAGGGAAAGGATGCTTTTGATTAAATGGGCTGTATTTTTCACATAAAATTGTGTCAATATTTTTATAAATATAAGCATCACATTAATTTGGAAGTCAAATTGCTAAAATTACTAAAATTATATATTAAAATTACTTAGATGAAGAAACTAAAAAATATCAATTTCGATAAGCGTTCATACAATCGGTATTATTTAAGGTTATAAGCTTAATAGGAGAAATAATAAATAGCAAGATTGCTAGCAACGTTTAGGATTGTTACAAACCAAAATAAACTAATTTCTATATCGAGACGAAGAACTATTTTTAACTAAATCATGAAACTATTTTTACTTTATTAATAATATTTTTAGAATTTATTATATTGATTATTAATGATATTGTACTTAATAATGCATGGATTATAAGTATTACCATTATCGTTGATTATTACTTTAAAAATACTTGTATAATTGAATAGTAGAACAAGTAAATTGCAAAGTGGATGTAATTATAGGCTACTTCTTCAATGGTTTCATTTTATTAATGATATTCTTCAATTACGTTGAGAGTGCCATCTGAATTTGATAGAATATTTTCATCAATCTCAATTGCTTTATCATCTTCTAAGTTTTTATTAATTGACATTTATAGTTATATTAATAAATTATATTCATAATTTTTAAAAAGACAATTCGACTGATTGTTCTTCTTCAATAATGTATAATGGAGATTAATAATTCTAATTTAATTTGCTTCTTTGACTTTGCTCTACTTATTAATCTTCCTACTCATCTGGTAATTTGAGACATAATAGATCTTCCACTTCCTTTGTTAAGGTATCTATAGTCTTTTAATCAACTTGTTCTTAAGGTGGAGAATCATGGATGAAAAGATTGTATAACTTGTCATCTATTTGAATTTTAGATTCGTTTTATTCAAGGTCCAACCATTTTTATTCGAATGACTATAAATATGAATCTTACTCAAAGTTACCTTTTTCTCCTCCTTCCAATTTCTTTTTTGTAGAACTTGTAATTTATTAATGTTGCTATATCTGACTTGTTCAATCTTAGAATCAATCTAATTGATCTCATTTTCAATTGACAACTTCTCCTATTACAACTTGAGCATTTGTGGCAATAGTGAAGTGTCTTATGTAATAAATTGTTTTTTCTTTTTCTCCTCTTGTTCTTATATTTATTTTTTCATTTACACTAATTAGTTAATCTAATTTTGTAACTCCTCCTTTTACGATTACATGCACTGAATCTAGTCCTATTCGTGAATCATCTTTAATTATTTCAAGGATAATGTTTAACTTCTAACTGTATCACATTACAACATCTAAATTGATTATTGCTTTTTCAATTAGGTTCTACTAATGATACACCCTGCATTTGAACTAATCATGCTAACATTGTTAATGTTCTTGTCTTGTTCCTTCATTATGCATGAATTGTTTTTCTTTCGTTTGAAAAGACCCTTATTTTAATCAGGAATATTGAGCTTTTAACATATCTATTCGTATAGGTATGCATAATACTTTGTCTATTTTTTACATTCTCTCTTTAAGCGATTTCATTTTTGAATTAATTAACTATAATTATGTTAAAAAATTTATTAATCAATAACATAGTATGGCAATTCTATTTTAATAATATTTTAAATTAAATCATCTACTTAATAATTATTTAACAACAATATCCATTGAAGGTCTCTTGGTTTCCTCCTTACTCCTCNTTAATAATGCATGGATTATAAGTATTACCATTATCGTTGATTATTACTTTAAAAATACTTGTATAATTGAATAGTAGAACAAGTAAATTGCAAAGTGGATGTAATTATAGGCTACTTCTTCAATGGTTTCATTTTATTAATGATATTCTTCAATTACGTTGAGAGTGCCATCTGAATTTGATAGAATATTTTCATCAATCTCAATTGCTTTATCATCTTCTAAGTTTTTATTAATTGACATTTATAGTTATATTAATAAATTATATTCATAATTTTTAAAAAGACAATTCGACTGATTGTTCTTCTTCAATAATGTATAATGGAGATTAATAATTCTAATTTAATTTGCTTCTTTGACTTTGCTCTACTTATTAATCTTCCTACTCATCTGGTAATTTGAGACATAATAGATCTTCCACTTCCTTTGTTAAGGTATCTATAGTCTTTTAATCAACTTGTTCTTAAGGTGGAGAATCATGGATGAAAAGATTGTATAACTTGTCATCTATTTGAATTTTAGATTCGTTTTATTCAAGGTCCAACCATTTTTATTCGAATGACTATAAATATGAATCTTACTCAAAGTTACCTTTTTCTCCTCCTTCCAATTTCTTTTTTGTAGAACTTGTAATTTATTAATGTTGCTATATCTGACTTGTTCAATCTTAGAATCAATCTAATTGATCTCATTTTCAATTGACAACTTCTCCTATTACAACTTGAGCATTTGTGGCAATAGTGAAGTGTCTTATGTAATAAATTGTTTTTTCTTTTTCTCCTCTTGTTCTTATATTTATTTTTTCATTTACACTAATTAGTTAATCTAATTTTGTAACTCCTCCTTTTACGATTACATGCACTGAATCTAGTCCTATTCGTGAATCATCTTTAATTATTTCAAGGATAATGTTTAACTTCTAACTGTATCACATTACAACATCTAAATTGATTATTGCTTTTTCAATTAGGTTCTACTAATGATACACCCTGCATTTGAACTAATCATGCTAACATTGTTAATGTTCTTGTCTTGTTCCTTCATTATGCATGAATTGTTTTTCTTTCGTTTGAAAAGACCCTTATTTTAATCAGGAATATTGAGCTTTTAACATATCTATTCGTATAGGTATGCATAATACTTTGTCTATTTTTTACATTCTCTCTTTAAGCGATTTCATTTTTGAATTAATTAACTATAATTATGTTAAAAAATTTATTAATCAATAACATAGTATGGCAATTCTATTTTAATAATATTTTAAATTAAATCATCTACTTAATAATTATTTAACAACAATATCCATTGAAGGTCTCTTGGTTTCCTCCTTACTCCTCAATTCATTCACTAATTGCATAATATTCTTTGGCACATTCCTACCAGGCAATTACTCATTCTTCATTGCCTTCTAAACAATCTCTTGCATCTCCAAACAATCCCAAGGTACCTCTCTAGCGAATATCTCCCATAACAACGTTCCATAAGCAAACAGATCTACTCCTTTGTCATAAGCCTTTAATACTCCATATAATATACTTACTCGTTTAGCAAATAACTCTGGAGCCATGTATGTTGGAGTCCCACTAAATTATTAATAACCTTAATTTAACTCGGACTAAACTAATCAAATCCAATATTTACACATCTTTTTGTTAAACCAAAATCACATAATTTCACCGTCTATCCTTATAGTAAAATATTGTGTGACTTGATGTCTCTGTGTACAACACCAGCTTAATGCATATATTGCAAAGCTCTAGCAATTTATACGGAAATAGTATATTTGAATTGATCTGAAATTTAATGACTAATTGATCAGTGTTGTCTTACTTGGTCTTATGCAATAGATGATACAAACTTCCTCCTTGAATAAATTCTGTTGCTATCACCAAATTAGGTGGTTTTGTACAACATGCCATTAATAAAACTATATTTGGATGCCTTAATAAAGATAGCATTTCAATTTCGTTATTGATTTCATCTAATAATTGTTAAGTAATATTTGGATTAAAGATCTTTTTTATTGCAATCTAATTTACATTTATGCTCTTACTTCAGTACCTCTAAAATATCCTCGATGCACAATTGAAAAGCCACCTTAAGAAATGATTTCATGAACCTCAAATTCATTTGAATCTACTTCCAAAACATGGTTTGTATGTTACAATTCTTGTATTTATCGAATTGCTCTGCTTTATGTTTTTGGTCTTTCTGGAACAATTTGCTGTTCCTATTTTTATTGCTGATTAGATCCTGGACTAATTTGAAACAACTTTTGCAAAATCTAGTTTAATTATGGTTAATGAAAATGCCCATTTAATGTTTAGAATTTAGTTATTAGAGGATTATTGCTTAAGTTTAAGCTCTATAAGTTTGGCATGTTTAATAGTTCTTCAGGTATTTCTTCAATGCAATTATTGCTTAAATCTAATTCTTTTAAAGTTGTCAATTAAAATATTCTAGGCTCAATAGATGTAATCTTATTGTAGCTCAGATCTAAATGAACAAGTTTTAATTAGTAAATCTCAGGTGGGATACTTATCATTTATTTGGCAGAAAGATTTAAACGAGGTTCACCTGATCGTTTAATTCTCCTTATAATCAATTAAATATCCTCCATACTTTATATAATATTATAAGTAATAAATATTATTGAATTATCATCAATACATTGGAAAATTCAATATTATCTATAATATAGTAAAGTTAGATTTTATTTTTTATTCTCTTTTATCTTTTTAGACTCTTCAGCCTAAATTTAATAATGATCATCCTTTTTTTAGCAACTTTTATTTTGACATAAGAATTTTACTAAATAATTGAGATTAGTTTTTAAGATCAGTTTGTGTTCATATTGTTGTAAGAAAAATTTCTTAGGTTTTAGTATTTTGATTGAAATATTTATTATAAGGTTACTAGTATTATAATAAGTGTTAAGAAATATAATAAAAATTACAGAATATTATTTTACTAATGAATTATGATGATCCATAATTTACGTTATTGAACATGGACGATGAGTATGAACTATTGAATAAAGAATAAACAAATGGTTTGAATCTTGAACCTTGGAACGGGAATTCTGATAAAGCATTTTTAGCAAAGAAACAACTAAAATTACCAAAACATATTAACTTTAAAATTAAGACTCCATCCAGAACAACTACTCAATAACGCAGACGTTCTATAGAGACGATTTAACCATCTCATTAAGAAAGCTGCCCAAAAATAGAGATGAAGACTCCTACTCAATCATTTTAGATGACTAGTTTATCTCCTAGGAAAAACTCTACTCATCAGTATAAACAAAGCTGTTTGAAATTGATGTTCAAAAAACAAATCCAATCGAATTTATTAACTTGGTCAGACTATTACAAACTTATATAAAGAAATCATAATCAATAAGTTGTGAATTATAACCTTATTGGTTATAATATTTAACCATTAAAATTAGAGGAACGATAAAATCTATTCAATAAGTTTAGAATGAAAATAACATAAAATACTAAAAACAAAACTGATTATTGAATTCATTTCAATCATTCTTCTAAATGCGTTTGAATTTAATTAACAACATTCTGGATGGAATTCCATTCATGAAATACCCATTAATCTTTCATTTTTATTCTAAATTCTGATGAATTCATTTTCTATTTGAAGTACTCATATAGTAATTCTCTTTCACTTGAAGAATACTCTAGAATCAGGTGAATAATGTGTAATTGATAACGAAAGAGTTTTCTACTATTCTCTTCCGATTCTTAAACTAGTTCAATTAAAATATCAAAGAATGTTAGCTAATTCTCCTGATTGGTATAATTTAAGTATTGGTTCATTCCATTTTTATCTTGCATCAAAAAAGTCTGAAGAACTATTTTGCAAAGGGTTGTTTGAATATCACAATTTTGGTGATTTTATAATAAAATGCAAATAGGTTTAACTAAATTTTGACCACAAATAAGTAGTTCATGCAGCTTAGACAACAATCTCCCGTCATCACATTCGAATAGATTGAGCATTATTTCCACTCCTCTTTTAATAAAAATGACTTCTTATTTATTTAGTAGGAAATACACTGTTTCAGCCACTTCACCATAGTAGTTGTAAATCTATTTATCGTCTATCAATGTCCAATATTTGAGGAACTACGTCATAAGTACACATTACTTTTGCAGCATATATGATAATTTATTAGTTCATCTGTCCCTGATGGATAGAATACCCTTGGGAAAGTGGTATCATCTTATCGATAATTCTTTGCATCTTATAGTTATCACTCAATTCATCTTCATATATCTATGCGTCTACAGACTTTAGCATCCATATAGCTGCATCAATAGTCTAAATAATGACATCGAACTACATCCAATAATTTAAGATTGCTTTCGTTCTCTAAAACCTCTTCAATCTTCTCAACTATCATTATTAACAGTTCTCCACACAATTATTCACCTCTTTCCATTATGTCTCTTATTTTGGCGCTGATCTCTTGCATCTATGTTTACTAAGGAAACAGTGATAAAAAGTAAAGTTTTCTCGATTCTTTGAATTGTTTCTCATTTCTCTATTTCCTAATATGTACATGAAACTGTTCTCTTTTGAGATTTAAGAGACTTGTCATATCATTCATCTTAGTTATTTTAAATTTAAATAAAAATTCCCAAAATTTTATCAATGTTTCGTTTAATTATTATAAATTTCAATTATAAAATTAATTTAATTAATAAGAATAGTTTATTCCATAGAATAAATATTTTTATAATTTATTAAAGAATTATTGTAAAAAAGTCATTAAATTCATAAGCATAAAATTTCTTTACCATTCAAAGGATATATCTATTTATTATTATTATGATGACCATAAATTTATTTAGAATAATAATGATATTTAATTATATTGTTAGATCAATCTCCATTTATTAGCTGAAACCAAAATTAACTTTTTTCTAATAATTCATTCCCTAAATTGAATCCTTAAAATAATTAAACTTATTATGAGGTTTTAATTTCTATTGAGTTTATCTAAAAAAATCTATGAAGTAAATAAGCCCTTCTTATTTCTTCTTTGAAATCTATTAATGAATAATCATTTAAATTGCTACATCTATAACTTATGAATATAAGATTAACTCAATAACAACTTAATAAATCTGGTTTCAAAAATCATTGATATTGAAGTTGATTCACTATTGTAAATTTCATAAGTAGTTCAAAATTTTATTAATCAATTCAAAATATATCTAGAACCCCTCATTATTATGCAAAAGGGCGAATAGCAATCAAATTTGAAATTGACGAATTATTTTTATATTTGATAGAATTTCATTCGAGAATAATATTATACAATTCAAATGTTTTCTACTTTGAATTTGTTCTTAAGCTCAACCATTATCGTTTAAACTTATATAATTTTTAATAATTCTCGTTTTAAATGGAAGTCTACAGAAAATTGAAGTTTTCAGACTTCAATTTATATACATGACCATATAAATAGTAGTAAGTACTTATGGTCTTTTATATAAATATTATAATCTGTAAATAATTATCTGTTAAATAAATACTTTAGTTTATAACAAATGGATTATATAAATTAATGGATTATTTATTAAATAATATTGAGGTAGAGATAGACTTAGATTAAAGTGACGATTCATCGAATCAGATCTGTTTTAAGGTGTATAACAAAAATCTGTAAACTTTTTGGATGGTTGAACATAAGTGTGAAGAAATACAAAGATTTGGATTAGATGTTTTTAATTCTTAAATGCCTGAGGAGAGTAATGAAAGATTTCAATGGCTAATGGATTTATGCAATAAGGTGAATAAGGTTTAAAATAATGATCGATGTATCCTTGAATTCTTTAAATCAAAACCAATTGAGATGAAAAGAAAGCAATCAAAAAAAAGAAGTCTTTCAACTTTTAGTTATTTGTTAAAAATGTCATGTATTGAAGAGACTAGAACTCACAGTAGAAACACTGTATCCGCTAAGTAAAAACAATATACTTAAATAATACTGGAAAATTCATCTAGATTTTGTGATTTGAAAACAACTCGAGATTTTATTGATTTATTAACCTTGTTACATTATAGAGATATTAAAAAAGTGGGATCAGGGGCATAATCCTAAGCATTCAAGGCCCTTAATTAACAAGAGCATTTGGTGGCTGTGAAAATTTCTCAAAACACTTAAGAAAATCTATATGCAGCATTAATGTAAAGACAGATAAATTAGGATGTGGCAGAAAACTTTGTAGGAAACTATTTGTTTTAGTATCAAATCTTAGAGGCGGAGGACATTTTAATCATAGAAGAGGAATTGGCTCAAAACACATTGGAAGATTTAATCGACAAAAAATAAAATCAGAATGAGAATTTCACAAATGATGAGATTCTGCAAATCATCAAAGATATTGTTGATCAGCTATACAATCTGCATATTGGGAGATGTAAACAATTTCCATTAATAATTAATAGAATCAGCTCACAATGATATTAAACCTGAAAACATTTTGATTCAAGATCATAAATTTATATTGCATGATTTTGGAGCAATTAGACAAGTTCCAAAAGATCAAAACTAAGTTGAAATTAATTAAATATTTGGCACAATATTATATATGTCTCCTTTAAAATTTGAACACTATCTCTCAACCAATCAAAAATAACAACTTGATATTCACATAACGCATACGATTGATTCAATCTCCAACAATTTTAAACATAATCCATTTAAATCAGATATCTATTCCTTAGGATTAGTCCTTTTGCAATTATTACTACACAATGACAAAATTAATTTAAGAAAACAAATTGAATGTCTCTTTTATGAATAAAGACAACAAAACTTACCAGGCTTAATTGAAAAATATGAAATATACCTTTATCCTGAAAAGTTTTTCCTCTTCGACTAAAAATTAAAAAGAATAAAACCTTTATTAAAGTTACTACTTGATGAAAATGAAGAAACCAGGATATCTACCATGGAATTAGCTACACTGTTCAATTCTTAAATTTGCACTTCTATTTAAACTTCTTTTACGTAACAATTTGTCCCTACAGTCTGGAAATCAGAATAAGGCAACTGTTAATTGGCTTATAGTTTAAAATCCCAAATATATCAAGGTGCATACAATATAGAAAAATAAGAGAGAGAAGGACAAGGCATAATGTTTAAGGCAGCTAAGAATGATTTAATTTTTAAGATTCAAAGACATAAGAAAGATAAGAAATCTATATGTGAGGACGATTAAGACTTCGAAATAAGTTAAGTAACTCAACTATAAGAGTCCAAATAAGTACTCAGTACTAAGTAAAGTTTAGTTTAGAATTAACTCTAAATTCTATATTCTGGACTATGGTTAAAGAATTTGCCTCATGGAAAAGGAGAATTACATATATATAATACAGTGAGTGATCTCAATTACAAGGAGGTTAATATTGATTATGGAAAACTGATTAATAAAATAGATGATCATCATGAAGAACATCAATTATAAATCAATTCATAATTTTATTTTGGATTATTAGATTAGAAAACTACTATCAATAGACTTTAGATTTAATACTTCTTAAATATAAGTGAAAGGTTGGCTGAGGATGATTTCATTGTTGGAAAGTATTATTACAAGTTTGAATTTGATGTCATAACCCAAAAATATTATGGTTATTAATAGCCTTATGATTTCACTGTTATTGATGTGCTAAGTTTGAATGACAAAGAAATCATATGTCTAATTATAAGCAGATTTATAAAAAATCTTAAAAGCAAAATCTCTCATTTCGAAATTCGAAGATATGTGATCGAAAAATAGATTTTTCTTAAAGACAGCAATAATAATTATATTTATATACGATTTGATGGACAACATTACAAGGAATCACATTAGAAGTAGCAAAAAGAATAATCAATTAGAAAACCGATCTAACCTCAAATGGTTTAAAAAAAATCAACTACTGCTTGTTGTGTAAAATAAAATAAAAAGATCAATCAAAAATAATAGATAGAAATTGAAATACAGTCTGATGTATTAGAATCCTAAATTGTCTTAGAATGTCTCAACCAATAAAAATCAAATGTGAGTGAATTGATTCTCTAGGCTGCTTCCTTATCCTCTCATGCTTTAGAGTGGTTATTTGCTGATGATATCATCTCTTAGGTACTTTTTTATCAAAATTTAGATTGAAATACTAAGCTTCAGTAATTCCTAAATCAAAGACACCTAACTTAATTTGATTTTGTTGAGTTAATCTGTAACTTAAGTGAGGGATTTAGATTTATCATATACTTAATTATCAGTATAAACAATCACTGCCTTAATTAATTCAGACAATTTAAACAAACTTCATAAATTAAGGATGGCTGGATGTCTGTGGTGTTAACAGTTTGAAGATTTCATTGCGTGTGACAAATCTTAGAAGTTAATTCTATTGGATATCTCCAATAATAAGTGGGTGGACTCCAACCTCCTTAAATTATTCACACCTGTCTATTTACCTAATCTTAGCCAATTGAATTTAAATAAAACTTCGTTAACAGATAAAGATCTCAAGAAGTTTTAGGAGACACCACTTGGGAAAAAGGTTAATCTAATGCCATTGACTTCAAAGCAATTCGAATAATAAATGATTGATTTTAAGATTTCAATACATACAACTAATAGTCTATTTGCAAATATTAGAAATTTGGAGAAATATGGTTATATGTCTTATCATGATATGGAGGAGAATAACTATATTAAAGATGAGACTCTTAAGAGAATAGCTCATTCTCAAGGTTTATAGAATATTGAATATTTGAATTTAAAGAAATAGGATATCACTCATTTTGGAATGAAACATTTTCTGCAATCCTAATTTATTACTAATATTATATCAATAAACTTATCAAATACCTAAATAAATGGGGAAGTGTTAAAGTAAATTTATTCCTCTAAAATATAACATTTGAAAATCTTAAAACTAAAAAATTGCAATAGTATTTTGTTTGATGATTTATAACTCTTTTTAAAAAATTATAAAGCAGCATATCTTTAAAAATTTTACATAAGCAGCAAATAAATATCTACTAAAAAACTTGTTACTGAGTTGAAGAATCTATAATCCTTGACTTAAACCTAAATCATTTTCAATGAGTATTAATTAATATTAGCATAGTTAAGAAAAGCAAACTGATATATCTGCTTTGCTCACCACCATTCTGACTTGGGTAGCCATATTGATAAGCAAGCAAAAACTACAAAAATTAACATTAGACTTAAGGGATTGCAAAGGAATCAACAACGGCTTTGACTTATTCTAGGAAGAGATTCAATAGTTGAAAGGAGAATCATCCAGTGTGCTGATATTTAAGATCTCTAAGTAAGATATTGTCTAATTAAAGTTCCTCAATGCCAGTTGCTATAAGAAATTAGTTGGAGTAGAATTACAAATCAATTCAATTTGTTTAATGATAGTTATTTTAATTATTTAATGAAAGAACGTTTTAAAAAGAAAGACAATTTCAATAGTAAAATGATTCTTACTCAATTGTTTTCACTACTATGCACTTATTATAGTGGATTGATAGTTGTATGCCTATTTCTGGATTTTGCTTTGGGATTATAAGTAAAGTATTAAATGAATCAATAATCATTAGTTTCATTTAGGGTAAGTTTGGGACTTCGGAATCTATAGCTATGATACTTACTTCGGTGTCAATCTATTGAGTAATATATTCAACATCTTAGTGGTTGTGAGTGGATTGGTAAAAATGAAATTTATTTAACTTTTAGATCTTTATAGTAGTTAAAGGAAGCAAGGTCCTAGATTTTGTATTCTCCTTGTACTTATGGCATTTCCTTATTTGTTGTATTTTAAGCTCTTCTGAATTCAATAAAATGTGGTTAATAATCAATACGATCCTAAGTATTTTAACCATATTGTTGGGAGAATATCTTTGTGTTAGATTTGATTAATAAGATACTCTAATTATTGATAGATTATTTAAAAACAAGAAAAAACCTGTTGCAGAACATAAAAGAAATGATGATATAATAAAAATTAATATTCAGTGAACACTCTGAAAATATAAATTGATGGACATATCTATTTCTTAGAAGCTATAATGGGAGTCACTCTTTTAATATTTTTATGGTCTTTTGTTGTTTTCTAAAGCTTAAATCTAAATTTAAAGTAAAAATTGTTAGTAATCACTAATATTACAATTATCTGCCTAGCTTATTTATTTAAAGCCTATTAAAAGATTCCCCAGAATGCAAAATGTTATTAAATACAATAGTGGATTACAAAAATATCATTCTTAAATTTTAATGAAGAATTATGTTCATTTGATTATTTATATTTTTTCTTAGATATCCTTTGGTATGTTCTACTATACATTTATTTGATCTGTTTCACTTATGTATTTGTGATAAGTTCCCCATAACAATATTCCATTCTCCCAGTACCCTCCAGCAATCAGATTCTAATCACAATAAAATCCTATGCTATTAGGACTACCATCTGCATTCTAGAAACCTATATATAATTGGCGATTATTTCTAATAATATCTGGTTCATTTTCAAATTGCAAGTATTTTTCATTGACATCAATTTCCTTATCTAACTTGTTCTTGTTATACACTTCTTTTAATTTTACATTATGTACATAACCTAAACTAAAATACAGTTCTACCTGATATTAAAGTATCCATAAATTAGTATATACGCTTGAAAAATCGTAATTTCTTTTGATGATTTAATTTTTATCTAAATTAATAAATTGCTTACATCTCATCTTGCTCTTGTTTCTCCTATTCTTTCTATAAAAGTTTAAATTCTTCATATTGCTTTATTTACTCTTCCGTTATAGTACCATAGTATTGGAATAATTGGTTATTCAACATTGAAATCCATATTCCCCAAATAAATTCACCCTCCTCCCATATTCCATCTTTTATACAATAGTTCCCTTCAAAAAGTATGCCTATGATTCATGTATCAATTATACCTCTCCCATGCAATGTTTATTTATCTTCCATAAGACTACCAAAGTATAACTAATCTTTGTTGATTTGTTTTGTTTCTTAATATTTGATGAATTGTAAATAATGATATTCTTCTGGGATTTCAAAGTAGAGTAATA
This sequence comes from Paramecium octaurelia, assembly GCA_905182995.1. Lineage (NCBI taxonomy): Eukaryota > Ciliophora > Oligohymenophorea > Peniculida > Parameciidae > Paramecium > Paramecium octaurelia. Next base: position 325,353 of record CAJJDP010000033.1, read on the forward strand.
ATTGTCTATGTTGATTCACCACTTTGGGATTCATCACATTTTATAGAATCTGGGATATTTTCTCTTATTCTTACTCATCCCATTAGAATCTTTTGATGTTGGATGTTTTCAATTCATCATAATCCTTAATTGTCTTTAAGTAGTTTGTTTAAACGATAATTGATTTCATTTATCTCTGAACCTATTCATCAACCACTCCTTCTTTAGATATGATTTCTCTTGCTTAATTCTCAACCAACCATAATCCATAAACAAATTATCCATTCTTAAATAGTCCATCCTATATAAATGTTTAGCCAATTATGATTCCTCTTCCATGTAAGGTTCCATTGACATTTTACCCATAATAAATAGATTAATCCTATTATTCAAGTGTTGTTATTTCACATTATTCTGTTTCGATGTCAATTTGAATATTGCTGAGAATAGAATTATGTTCTTCTCTTAATTTCTCTTACCAATCTGCTAACTTTTGAATGAAATCCTTATTATCGAAGTCTATTTATTTATTTAGATATTCAAATACCTTGCAAATACTATGAGATTTCTTAAATTTCATCTTCAGTCCAAAGCAATTTTATTTGAAATTCATTGATCACTTTTTTTAGAATAAGGTGTCTTATCTTTAGAAGTCTTTGACTAATAGATTATTGGATAATTGCGAATTCCTTTTTATTAATTTGATTTTGTTTGGAGATATAATTATCGACTAAGGTTCTGTAGGTATTAAATTATTCAAAAACAATTTATTGAGTGAATTCAATATCTTATAATAGTTACTATGAGGAATCTTTAATTGATTTTTCAAGGTCTTGAAAGTCGTTTGCATTCATGAGTTGATGATTTTAATGAGTTTCCAAGAGACATTCGCAACAACAGTAATATTGTTTGTAGCATTCTCTTTCGAGACAGACTGACTAGATAATTTACATATGTTGGAGGCATAATTATTTTTCCATTTAATTGCTTTGAAATTTATTTAATGTTTAATTTGCTCAAGAAATACATTATTGTTTGTAAACTAAAATCTTAATTAAATTTTTTTTTAAAATCAAAACAAAATCATGAGCAAAGCCAGATAAATGAACAAAAAGAAGAAGTTCGTTGCCGATGGTGTCTTCTAAGCTGAATTGCACTCCTTTTTGAGCAGAGCTTTGACTGACGCCGGCTATGCTGGATTTGTTGTCAGAACAACCCCAGTCCAAACTGACATTGAAATCAAGGCTGCCAACACTGCAGGAGTCACAGGACCAGAGGGAAGAAAATTGAGAGAACTCACAAGCTTAATCCAAAAGAGATTCGGATATGCCAAAGGTATTTTGTGAATTTATATCTTTAATTTAGAGGCTCTTCAATTGATTGTTGCCAGAGTCCAATCAAAGGGATTGTGTGCCCCAGCTTAAGCTGAATCACTCAAAACCAAATTACTCGCTCAAGTACCAGTCAGAACAGCAGCTAATGCAGTCTTGAAATAAATCATGGCTGATGGTGCTATTGGTGCTGAATGTATTATCTCTGGTAAATTGGGACAACAAAGAGCCAAGTCAATGAAATACAGAGCTGGTTACATCATCTCCACCGGTCAACCAAAGAAAGACTTGATTGATGTTGCTGTCAGACATTGCTTCTTCAAACAAGGTATCATTGGAGTCAAAGTAAAGATCTACAGACCATATGACCCATCTGGTATTTCATTTTAATTAATCCCTCCTTAGGCAAGAAAGGAATTCCCATTGAAGTCCCAGACAAAGTCAGATTCCCCGAATAAAAGTACGAACAAGAAGAGGAGGAAATCAGAGAACTCAGCAATCAATGATATCAATGTATTCTAATATATAAAATAATTAATCATGTCTTCAGATTATGTATATATTCCCAATCTCATTTTAGTCAACCGTAAAAGAAGTCATTCTCTCAATGTTGGCAAGTCCCATATGGTAAAATCAATACAATTCCTTTGTTGATGAATATTGCATCTATTTCGATGATGATGAAGAAAATTCCATCCAACAAAATAATATCTTCAAGCAATTTCAAACTGAAATGGCAGCTGTCTATGACTCCTTTTTCAATTCTCTGGGCTTAGACAATTCAGATGATTTGCAAATGCAAGTAAATAATGTAATCCTCCTTATACAGGTTATCAAGGAAATACTTAATAGTGATGAAGAAGAAGAAATTGATGTCTAATAATTGCTAGCCTTGGGAGACTTTCAAGTTTTCAAAGCAGAAATGTCCTATTAGAATAAACGAAGAGAAATAGCAGCCTATTAATAATTAGTAGATGATGCCGAAGATGAAGATGATGATGAGGATGAAGAAGTAGAAGATCCTGTTGCAGAATAAGCTAAAAAAATGCTTATTTTGAAAATCAAATTGGAGTATGAATAACTTCAAGATGTACTTGAATTAAAGTAAGCTATGCAAATCTCTTTTGATAATCCAAGTATATCTATTTATTATTACTGTTAGATTAATTGAAATTAGATTAAATTTAATAAATACTCGAGGTAGTTTAGGCTAGGTTATAAATTCTCGAAAAAGAAGAAGTAGGAATGCAATAAAAATAATAAATGATGTAAAATAATGATAGAAAAAATAAATTACTTGCTTAACTTAACAACCTTCCATTAATTGATTTAGAGAAAGAGCAAGAAATATTTACAAAAATCAAAGTAGATGTTAGTAGAATCTGATAATCAACTTTATTATCATGATTTATTATAATTATAGAAATTGTATATTTTCTATTATTTTTAAATCTATGCTAGCAGAATTGTAAGCAAAATAAACTAAATTGACCTTGCAAAGAATGACTCCAGAAGAGAGAGCTGCATACGAAGCTAAGAATAAGCCACCTCCTCCACCCACTAATTCTGCAGATTTTTAAGCTAAACTTGCCATGCTCAATCAATAAGAACCAGGGTCTGCATAATCATAACAAACAGCTCCTCCCAACACTAAAGTCATGGTAAATAAAGCTGCTCCTCCTCCTCCCCCACCTCCACCACCTCCTCCTCCTCCCAAAGGAGCTGTACATAATTCTCATATTATTATTAAAGCCACCTCCTCCACCTCCAGGTCCTCCTGCCGCTAAATCAACAACCAATCCACCTAACTCAACTCAAACAATGCCAGCTTATTAACCTCCTCCACCTGTTTAAAACCTACCGCCTCCTCCACCACCTCCACCTCCTCCTCCTCCAGTTAAACAAAATATAATGCCTCCTACACCGCCACAACCAGTACAATAATAATTTCAAGCTCCCCCTTATCAATAAATGTAATAAGCAAGCAACGTTACAAATTACCAGAATCCAGGTTCATAAAAGTAATAATCAAATGAAACTTATCTCCCTGTTACAAAAAATCAAGAGAGTATGGCATATTATATTGTTTAGGAGAAATTGTGGGAGATACAAAGTAAGTCGAATTTCATGAACTTCAATAAGATAAAAAATAAAAAATCGAAATCAACTATTTTTTAGCTATTGGTGGTGTTAATTTGTAAGAATCGTTTTAAGCAACTACATTTGAAAATATTGATAAAATTAGCTAATTAAGTGCCCCTTTTTAAAATGAAAATAGGAATCCAGAATTCTATTCTATCAAAAAGGGATTCAGAAAATTAGATTAGAATCCTAACTAAGCTGTGATTTACTTTTAAAAGTCAGATACATCATCATAAGTAAAAGTTACCAGAAATTTTGAAAAATACCTGAAGAATGACAATAATTCATGGACATAAAGTCAAAATAAGCAACATTTGTAATTATTAAAGAAAAAGTATCGAAAGGACATTGAAAAATACAAAGAAGATTAACTTAATGCAATTTAATTAGCCATTTAATAAGCCATCCAATAAACCATTTAAGAAACAGTTGAAGAAACAATTGAAGAGAATGTTTTGAAAGAAGTAGATGAAAGTAGATTTTAAGCAGCCAGTAAAAAACTATAAGAAATAATAAATATTAAAGTGAGTAATAATGATTATTCTTCCCTTTAAACATTGCTTCCATAGATTCAAGTAAAATTCATTAAATCTTTCTTAGAAATTCAAAGATACTAAAAAGATTTATGATTAGTTAGATCCTGAGGCAAGATAAGATCTTGCAGTTAATTTAGAATCCATGATGACCACAATAGAAGCAATGATTTTGTGAATTTTAGATATTAATATTACCAGACATAAAAATTATAGATAGCATTAATCATACACAATTTATAGCTTAAGTATGAATAAAGTTCATTTGCTTTGGTTATTGTTATTGATTAATCTTCTGTTATATTTTATGAGTTTTTGAGTATACTATTTTACTTTTTGTTTTAAATACACTATTTCTTAATTTTATATTGTTAACTTGTCTTCTAAAGTCTTCATTTACTCTTATTTCAATGAGACTGAATTTTTGTAGTTCTACTCCATAATATTTAAGTATTCCTTTGCGTTTTTGTAATTTAAGTTTTATCTTTTCTACATTTTTATTTGTTAAGTTAGTAATTGCACATGAGCATTTAATTACTTAATTATTTTTATTGAATTTTTGAGATGATTTTCCAATTCAGTAGGATCTTTTTTCTCTGAATGAAAAGAATAATTAGAATGACTTTTTTTTAAATGATTAAAATTAACATTGTTCTCATCAAATTGGAAAGATGCCAACTCTTACTTTACATCATCTTCATTGATATCAAATGCTGTTGTGTTGATGTCTTCTCTAATATAATGATAGTCTCCTTATTAATCAATTGAAGAGAATGCTCCTGTTTTCCCATTCCCAATTGATTCTTATTTCTCATACTTTTATGTCTAAATAAGCAATTCTAATTCTGCTTTCTTGACCATCAACTCATTGATCGTATTAGTGTAGATCTTATTTTGATTATTTAGTTTCTAATTTTGGATTTTGAATGAAGAAGTCTGATATTACAATTCTTAAAGTTCTTAATTAGTATTCTATTATAATTAATGAAAAATTTTTACATTAATTTACTCTAAAAATTGATTTTTATCTTTGCAATTGTTAGATTATAGTTACTCAATTTCTATTTGTAATCTAAGTATTTATCTATTTTAGGTAATTTGAATTTCTTCCAATTTGGAATTGCTTTCTTTAAATTGTTTATTTTAATTTATTAAAGAGATGTGCATGTTTTCCTTAATTTCTAACTACCTTAAAATGAATGTTTTACTTCATTCTCTAGCTTATTTATTTTATCTTCTAAGATAAATATCTATTCTAAATGACTCTTTAATTTTTAATCCACTGTAAATTCATTCTAAGCTATTTGATCTAATAAATATTAGTTCCACACCTTTTCTTATTCTTACAATTAATCATAGTGTTTGGTTTACAGATGTTCCAATCTAGTTTACAATTCCTAAATATGACTAGAATGAACTAAAATTAGTTACTTCTTATATTGACTCACTTCTTCTTGATTGTTTAGACTGGGTCTTCTGGAAGAGTGTTGCAATTGTAATTCTAATTGTTCTATCATCTAATCTTTTTCAACTATAATATCAATTGCACTTTTCTCTAATTGCTCAATTTAAATTTAGAGTTCATTAATATGTTACAGGCCATAATCATATGCTTAGATCATGCTATTAACATCTAAGTTTCTAAAATCTTATAAAGAATAGATGGTGTTAGACATCAATTTAATTACGTATATAATAAATATTATTTACAGATGTATAGTGTAATAATAATATATTAAATTTAGGTGAATTAACAATTAATAATTGAAAGTAGAAAACCGAATAACTAATTAAGATGGTTATTGGATATGGAAGCATGTCTAAGTTAATTCAAAGAAATACGCAAAAACTATATTTGTTCACTATATAATATAATTCCTATATTCCATATTGTTTGCAAAAACATTTTTATGATCAGATATTGGTCATTTTTACAAGTTGCTTAAAACAATGGGGTTTTCATCATAAATATGATTTCATAGATTTATTTGATCTATAGTTCCAACAACTATATTTTTAGCCTTTTTAGAGAGTTTAAATTATTTTTAGCTCATATAAATGTTCTTTAAATATTTCATGATATTTATAATGCTTGCATATCATTTGATAAAATTCTTTATTTGTTTACATTTTATAATTATAAATTTGAGGTAAAAATTTCCACAATTGAGTAAAAGAAATATTATTCAGAAAAGGTATGTTTGAATCCTATTTGGATAGGAACTCAGGATATCATTTGTAATATTTACGAATTCCCAATTAGATAGATAAAATTTCAACTTACTCAATTATTCATAAATAGCAGTATTTGAGAGAAAAAAAAGAATGATATTAGCTTTCCATTAACGTTGATTGATATTTCTAGGAAACAGATTAATTATGCTTGTTAATAAGAAATAGAAGGTTTAGAGAATTTTTTATTTTTCTGATAATGATGCTATTCTAAAGGGGGGAATGCTTTGGATATACTAAATTTTGCCTATGCGTCTACAATATTAGGGATTTATGAGTGGAAGGAACTGTTTCAAAGAGAAATAAGAACCATATTTTTTTCAGTTTACTTTGTGGCAAACAATACAATTAATTATTTATTCGAAAATTTGCTAAGGTTTAAAAAAAACATATAAATTAGATTCATTAATAAAAAAAAAAAGTATTTCAGAATGGACTAAAGCGAGAATTTTGAATAGGATCAGGGACCAATTGACTATTATAAAGAATCAATTAGGCTATATTACTACAATATTGTTTTACATTCTTATGTAAATAATTAGTATTTAGAATTAGTTAGAAAGAGTGAACTAGGAAAAAAATGAGATTAAGTCTAAATTGTAAAAATTCTAAGTTTTAGAGGATTAAGAGAGTGATATATCACTGGAGGATAAACGGAAAAGGAATAGGAGAAGTGCAGTTGAAATTCCTAGAAGTCATGTATGCACAATCTCTAATTGTAATAAATCCTATGGATCTGAGGGTTCATTGATGTAACACATGAAGATCAAACATGGGATGGTGATGAATCAGGATAAAATTGGTCAAGTTCTTGATCAGTTTAGATTCCAATATAGTAGTAACTCAAACTGATTTTAATTAATATAATTAATGGATCTATGTATTTTACATTATAGAATTAGATGATTCTTCAAAGGCAATTCTGCACTGAGAAATCTGAATGAATTCTAACAATAGTAGATTTAAAAAAACAAATTGCTATTCTTGGAATAGTTTTAGGATCAGCTCTTTCCAAAACAACATTGGCATTTAATCTCGAAGTCAGGGATAACGCTTAAAGGCTTATGTTGCTCTTTAGCAAATATCTTTGAAGAAGAATCCTTTGTAACAAGATCAAAACTAAAATTACTCAATTAATAATCTAAGGTTTCAGAATTTATTCAATTCAGTAGACAGCTTGTTAAATCATTACAGACAGCATATTTAACTCATTAAGCTAGGCTAGTTTTTATTAATAGATGAGCTTTATGATTTTGTTGATTAGGTTTATAATATTTGTTAAACAAATATAACTTAGAATTTAAACTCAAAAAGCATACAGATATAATGATAATTACGAATGGGATATAATTATTTTAACTTGTATATTGAAAATATTTAGATGATTAAAATTAAAATATTTAGAATCAAAGTTTATGTTAATTATATACCAATAGTTGTTAAGCCTTTTAAATTGAAGTTAATTATGAACTAACTATAACAATAATTAAAACCTATTACTTTGGAGAAATTATAAAATTGAAAATGGTATTATAATATTAATCTATTTATCATAATAACGTGGAATAATCAAACTAGTTCTCAATGATTCTCATAATTCTGGTGTGAAGACTTGTAACTTAATAAATTAAGTTCTATTAGAATTTAAGTAAATAGTATATTTCCATGCTCACTGGTTGCTATGAGTTCTAGACTTTATCTAATTTTATTAATTGTTTCTCCAGTTTTTTAGTTTGCTTGCTTCTGAAATCCAACTTTCTTGATTTTCCTTTATCATCCTCTGAGTATTCCTCATCTTCTCTTAGATTATAATCATCATATGATGTATCTAAGGATAATTATTTTTAAGACTTTTTATCCATAAAATAATAAATAAATATCAAACATTATCAGGATTAAATCTTATATATAATAAATCATGATATTTATTTTAAATAATTTCAATTAAAACAATGATATTTTATTAATAATTCTGATTTTATTTTGAGTTATTAAGTTGATAAGATAATAGGAATTCAAAAACAATTCTTTTATTGTTTAGAATTTTAGAGACTATAGACTATAACTAAGAGAATTTATGCAATTTACAAATCATCTTTTATTGAAATACTATATAAAGAATTGATCAAATATATGTCAATTTTTTATATATTTACAAATATAATTGAATTAATTAAATTTTAATTAATGTATTAACCTAGTATTGATTAGAACATTATATAATCTACAACAGTTAAAACAATTAAAGAACTAAAAAAATTGGGTGATTCTAGGATTAATTTAGAGGCGGAAGAGAATGAAATTAATGATTCTACTTTAAGCGGAAAAAACTCTCCTGGTGGAGAAACATCAAAAACCTAGCATACTAAAATTACTATAATTAAAAAGCCAAAGTTTACTTCCAATGCTTAAACTTAGAATCGCATTGTTTCTATGAAGTAGACTATCAATAAACCAACTGAAGAAGCTACTGAATAAAGTAATGTTTTCAGAAGGGCCTCCTTAAGATAAGGTTCAATCAAGCCTTTGAAACCTAATACTTAATTATAATAAGAAGGAAGTGACCCTGTTGATTTGAGTAATGCACTTAATTTAGTTTTAACGAAATCCAAGAACTTAAGAGATTAGTTTGAAGAATTACAGCTTACGAATACTTTGATTAACAAATTTATAAAAAATGATAAACAATTTCATTTTACATTTTAGGCTTTTCTTGATGATTTAGTAGGGAAAGGAAAGTTATCGCAAAATCTAACTAATATTCAAAAACCAATTTTACAAAAAATTGAATAATTTACAATCAATCATGTTAAAAGGTGTATCAAAAAATCTCAGATCAACCAATAATATGAGGAAAAGTCAAAGCATGTTGATACTTTATTTAATAGATACTATAAAGAATTGGCAAACTTTGGATAAAATGTATAATACTTTTGAACAGATAATAATAGTTTGAATGATGATATTAGTATTGTTTTATAAATATTACATTTGATATATCTAATTATCACATTGCACCATATAATCATTATATAAATTAATATATTTCATCATGATTGATATAAATTATTTACTTTAATGTATTCGATGATTTCAGGTGTTAATACACCTAAACAATCTAAATATTCAGTTTTAGAATTCTTTATCCTTTTCCTAATTTCAGTTGAGCTAATTCCGTATTCAAAATTTTGCACCAATTCATATTTTGGAGGTAGATTTGTAATTTAATCGATTTTATGTGAACTTCTATTGAGAATGATAAAATTAGTTTCTGCAATTAACTTTTAGCCCTCAACCCAATTAGGTAAGGTATTTACTAAATCACTACCAATTACAAAATGAACATTTTAATATTTCTCCCTCAGTTTTTATAGCAAATAATATGTTGGCACCAATTATCCATTTTATAATTCATAGTTATCAATGACAACTGAATCTATATTTTTTAATTGATCTTTAGTTCATTAAATATTCAAATACTTTCTACCAGCAATTAGAGCATTTTATATCTGTGAAATCCATCTGTTAATTATTTATCTTTTCTATTACCACAAGGTACCAAAATAATTTTCTATAAGATGTTTTAGTTTATTAATTCAGCTATCATTAATAAATGACCAATTGTAGGAGGATCAAATGATCCGCCAATTATACCGATTTTAATTTAGCTTTATTTCATGAAAATAATTATAATTATTATTAAATCAATTAAGCTTCATTTTCATTCTTTGCCACTAGTAAATCAATTCTTTCCAAATACTCTAATTCATCTTATAGTTTATTGATAATTTGAATTTGCTTTCTTTCCCCTTTTTTTAAGAACTTTTAAACTTTCTCAGCTACATTCTCAAAAGGCTAGAAATTCAAATTTATCTAAGGAATTATTGGACCAGGAGTACTTCTCAATTATTCCCAATTGATGGATGCTAAAAATGGATGATTTTTTATTTCCTCAATTGATCCATATCCTAACCTTTAAGTGTAATCAGGATTTAATAATTTTGTTAACAAATCAAAAGCTTATTGTGATATTTATTCTTCTGGATCATTACCTATTTCTGGCCATTCAATATCTCCTTTTAATATATTTTGATAGATCTTTTCTACAGATTCATCATTAAAAGGAGGAATCCCAACTAGAAATTCATATAAAATAATTCCAAGAGACCAAAAATCTTAGGATTTATGTGAAAATGATTGACCTCTAATAATTTCAGGCGCTATATAATCTGGAGTTCCTATTATTCTTCTTTCAGCATTCTCAGGAGTGATATTAGACTTCTTAAAAGATCTCCCCTTCTTCATCTGATATATTGGCGAAGGAGATAAATCACTCTAAGAAAAACTCTATTGACTACACTTCTTAATCATTTTTTTATTGATGCCCAATTCGCTAAGACCAAAGTCAGCTAATTTAATGTGTCCATATTAATCTAATAATATATTTTCTGGTTTTAAGTCTCTATGAACAATATTATTATTATGCAAATATTCCAAAGCTATTAATATTTCAGAAAAATAGTGTCTGGCGATGTTCTCATCAAAAGCCTAAAATAACCTTAATTATTTACTCCTTCATTGATTAGAATTTTAGAAAAATCTCCTCCAATCATATATTCTTAAGCAAAACATAAGGATGACTCATGTTAAAATGAATAATAAGCTTTGACTACATAATCTCCTGTTAATATTTCAAATATGTTTCTCTCTTATTTAAGTTATTCCAGCAGTCTTTCAAATCTTTTATTACAACAATTAATTATTTTCATTGCATATAAGTCACCTGTTATTATTCTTTTTACTAAAAACACACTACCATATGCTCCTTGTCCTATTTGTCTTATGAAATTAAAATCTTTTAAGCCTATATTTCTTTCCTTTATCTTATTCTTGATGTCTGATCTAATTATTTCAGTGTCTGAGAAGTAACCTCTTTATAATTCCAGGAAACAAGCAGACTCAAAATTTAAATCATCATCCCTTTATGTGGGTTCATTTACTTACACTACAGTACCAATAATATCGTCTAGTTCACTATCTGAACTGCCAGTTTTGGCAAAATAACTTTTCTTTTATATTTCTTGTCTATGTTTTGGTTTTTCTGATATTTAATCCTCTTCTGATGAAAATGTAGAGTGTCTCTTTGGCCATTCGGATAATTTACCCCTTTTTCTGAGACTTTCAATTATACATATTGATTTGACTGGAGTGTCCTATCCAGAAATACTTTTTCTATCTGATTGTGTATCTTCGGAAAAACTTGACTTATGTCATAATTTTATACTTAGAAGAATTCAAATAATCAGAAAATGAGTTCATTCTATTATGAGTTTCACCATTAGATTTAGGACTGTCTTTACTGAACTTGCTTAACCTAAAGGAAATGCTGGGAATTGCTTAAAACTTTGCTTATAGGTTTACAAAATTTCATACTTTTATAGCATAAGTCTAATTTCTAATTTATCAGACTGTTCATTTGCTCTATCAAATTCAAAATCTAAGGGTTTCTTATAAATTATTGGGCTTAAATGAATTCATTTTGAGATATAAGATGATCTAATATAAATGTGTATTAAAATACATTTAGCATCTACCTCCGAATTTAATGATCTTTCTCCGTAGGAAATTAAGACTTGGAGTATTTTATATTCTTAATAAATTTCCTGTGTGTATTCGGGTGAAATCTAATCCCATTTCAATCTAAGGCTGTTAAGACTATTTTAGATAAAAACTTCAATACTATTTTTAACCCCTTGAATGAATTTAGTGCTTTGTTTTATAGGCATTTTCACAAACTTTGGCAACTTGCAAATTCAACCTGATTTCCTTTCTTCGAAATTCAGCACGAGACTTGCAAGTTTCGTTGTGTAATTTAAGAAAATCAATCTTTATTGGCAAATTGCATATTCTACAGATAATTTTATGTTCCATTAATTTATTTAAGAACTTATTAAGCAATAACCAGTTTTTCTGATTGGAAAGAAAACTCTATACAATAAATAATGAATTTTCAGAACAAAGCACAAATTCATAAACATTCCCAACTTTTAAAACATTTCATTTTTGAAGGATCTTCAAATTGAAACGATATGCTCTCTTCGAAAAACAAAGAGCCACTATATATAATTTCAGATTAAATGAAGAAATTAACCATAATTATCAATAATATTAAATAAGAAGCAGCCTAAGTCTAAGATGACACTTTAAATCTATAATATAATTATAGAACTTTCGCCACAGCAGAAGCATTAAATTCGCAAATAACTGTTTTATTTTTGACTGCGAATGGAGCACTATTCATCCTCAAAAGAATTGCGATTCCTATATGGATTGAGATCGGAGGATATATGGATTGAAAAGCAAGTAATTGTCTTAAGGAGATGAATAAGATAAAGCTACAGATTTACATAAATTATTTTTGATGAATATAGATACACATCATAATATTATTTTATTATCTATCAACATATAGTGAACCGTAATTTAAACTCACTCAAAATATCAAATTAGTATTTGGTTCCACGTTTTATAACTGATCTTCTTAAGCTCACTTAAAATTTATTCGATCTATCTTTTAGGGAATGGCTAAGTACATTCAGAACTTTCGCATATTTTATGGATGGTTATTATATTANTTATGAGTTTCACCATTAGATTTAGGACTGTCTTTACTGAACTTGCTTAACCTAAAGGAAATGCTGGGAATTGCTTAAAACTTTGCTTATAGGTTTACAAAATTTCATACTTTTATAGCATAAGTCTAATTTCTAATTTATCAGACTGTTCATTTGCTCTATCAAATTCAAAATCTAAGGGTTTCTTATAAATTATTGGGCTTAAATGAATTCATTTTGAGATATAAGATGATCTAATATAAATGTGTATTAAAATACATTTAGCATCTACCTCCGAATTTAATGATCTTTCTCCGTAGGAAATTAAGACTTGGAGTATTTTATATTCTTAATAAATTTCCTGTGTGTATTCGGGTGAAATCTAATCCCATTTCAATCTAAGGCTGTTAAGACTATTTTAGATAAAAACTTCAATACTATTTTTAACCCCTTGAATGAATTTAGTGCTTTGTTTTATAGGCATTTTCACAAACTTTGGCAACTTGCAAATTCAACCTGATTTCCTTTCTTCGAAATTCAGCACGAGACTTGCAAGTTTCGTTGTGTAATTTAAGAAAATCAATCTTTATTGGCAAATTGCATATTCTACAGATAATTTTATGTTCCATTAATTTATTTAAGAACTTATTAAGCAATAACCAGTTTTTCTGATTGGAAAGAAAACTCTATACAATAAATAATGAATTTTCAGAACAAAGCACAAATTCATAAACATTCCCAACTTTTAAAACATTTCATTTTTGAAGGATCTTCAAATTGAAACGATATGCTCTCTTCGAAAAACAAAGAGCCACTATATATAATTTCAGATTAAATGAAGAAATTAACCATAATTATCAATAATATTAAATAAGAAGCAGCCTAAGTCTAAGATGACACTTTAAATCTATAATATAATTATAGAACTTTCGCCACAGCAGAAGCATTAAATTCGCAAATAACTGTTTTATTTTTGACTGCGAATGGAGCACTATTCATCCTCAAAAGAATTGCGATTCCTATATGGATTGAGATCGGAGGATATATGGATTGAAAAGCAAGTAATTGTCTTAAGGAGATGAATAAGATAAAGCTACAGATTTACATAAATTATTTTTGATGAATATAGATACACATCATAATATTATTTTATTATCTATCAACATATAGTGAACCGTAATTTAAACTCACTCAAAATATCAAATTAGTATTTGGTTCCACGTTTTATAACTGATCTTCTTAAGCTCACTTAAAATTTATTCGATCTATCTTTTAGGGAATGGCTAAGTACATTCAGAACTTTCGCATATTTTATGGATGGTTATTATATTAAGAAAACTATATTTATAGATTTAGGTTTGTAAAATAAAGAAAGATCATTCTAAGTTTTAGGATCACTTATTTCTGTGGATGAAAGAAGCAGTTTGTAAAGGACTAACGATGGATTTTGAGGAGGCCCTTCTTTGGAATATTGGGTTCTTCTTAATCACGTAAGGACTTTCGTCTTGAGTATTTGATTATATTTGTATCTAATTCTTTGTTGTTGATTGAGGTTAAGATTTAATAGAAGTTTTAGTATTCACGCAGCCCATTATTTATTTTAAATATTAATTTCAAACTAATAAAATTGAGACTTATAAATCTGACAAAATATAATTATTCATTATTTTTTATCAGTATACAAAAATTAGACATTGACAAATAAACGAAGTCAGATTTCATTTAAGATTAAATTTCTGATAAGCGTTTTGCAGAATAACTTAATTAACAAATTTATTATTGACAATTAAACATAAATTTAAATACTTAAGAGCTGAACTATTCTTTTTTTTAATTCTTAGTAACGGGGAATCATCTTAAATTAATTCCAACATTTCATCATCAATTATGATTTATGTGAATTCTTATTATTTGATAATCTAAAATTCCATATAAATGTTATAAATATTATAATAAAAATTATACAATAGATAATTATTTATAAAGTGATTGATTTTATCTTTTAAAAAGTTTAATGAGAAAAAACATTTTTAAACAAAAAATACTCAATCAAAAATATGGCATTTACTCACTTTAAACTCTAGGATTGGGTTTTTGTGATTGTAAAGAATTGATTAATAGTATAGCATATCATATTTGCTTCCTAAATCCTAATTCTCAAATTCTTATAGCTGTTATTCAGTTTAAAAATTCATTATAAAGTAATCTTGAGGATTTGCATCTAAAGTAGAGACTCTTGCTCTTTCCCTTTATTACTGCAATATTGGACTTTTGTTATGTATTGAATATCTTGAAAATTTGGATGGTTCATAACTTATTGAATATCCTACTTTTATGCTTTCTTTTTCTTTATTCTGATCACTTATGCTATTTTATTGTTAATTATCATCACTTGAATGATATAGTGTTTTATCGTTTTAATCAGGGTACACAAAGGTTTGATGTTGTTTTTAAACGGGAGTTAAAGGTTAATTAATCAATTTCTATGAAGATTCTTGTTGGATGTTATTTTAAGTTTTATGAAATTATGATTTTGATTTATTAAATATTTTTGCAGATTTAGATGATTTAATGGATTTATTTGACTACATCCTCTTATTCATTCTTATCTTTTTGTTCCAATCAAAAGGCATAGCATCATTTTAACTTTCTACTTTAAATAAATCTTTCAATTATATATAATTGGGCTTGACTTTAACAGATAATCCTTTGACATATTTCATATACCTATACTAAGAATAAATGAAGAAAATCACTTTAATATTTGAGATGGCAAGTTTTCACACAATTCTTCAGGAGAAATGTCTTGTTTCAAAAGACCAATTTTCTCTATTCTTTCGCTGTCTTGCTTTTCAATATTCATCCAAGGTAATTAACCATTTAGAAAATATATTAGAATGTAACCCAATGACTCAAGGTCATCTTTTCTGTTTTGCTCTTTACCTAAATGTGCTGCCAAGCTTGCATATCTTGAAGTACCTATGAAAGAAATTTTCTCTTTGCTCTTCTTGTTCTATTAAAGATTCTTTGCTATACCAAAATCTATTAAATAAATTTTGTCTGAAAGAGATGCTCCAAGGATATTTTCTGGCTTCAAATCTCTGTGTATAATATTTCTAAATTTTGAATAAGTTGATATTTTCTACCTTGCATGAATTTATTCTAAAATGCTAATCATTTGATAAGCTATGTTACAGACACATTCGTATGAAAACTTTTTAAGCTTCTTGTAATAGTGAGTCAAATCCTTGCCTAAAAGGTTTTGTATCATAATTTTTAGATTCATCTCTTATCCAAACCAATAAATTTTGGGTACTTATGGAACATCTAGCAAGAGTTTCAGAACTTCGACCTATATTCTAATAGTTTTTAGTAATACTTCATGATTCAAACTATTAAAGTAGGAAACTTCACTCTTTTCAACTTTTATCGCCACTTTCAAATTCATCGATTATGATCGTCCCAAATACACTTTTCCAAATGAACCTTGTGATAATAAACTCAAAATTTGATAATCCTATGCAATTATATCTCCAGGTTTAAAATCTTGCATAAGAAAAGAAATATATTTAATTATTTAACTTAATCAAATTATTAAGTAATAGACACTGATTCATTTGAAGTTTAAAAAAAAAACTGTAAAAAACCATTCATTTTATTCGATTGGAAAAGTTGATTTTTACTATTTATTTATATATTTTTAAAAAAGATTTCAAATATCTCTCCTAAGACTTCTCCTCACCTTCTCATGACTTAAGTTCCTATGCCAATTTTAGATATATAAAAAAATAATAAAAATTAACTAAATCAATATCAGAAGTATGGACAGCTATTAGAGGGTTGTTTATAATATAATTCTTGTTTATCTATCACTGTTTTGCACTTTTTCGACCAAGCCAACCCTTTTTATTAGATGAATTGTGTATGAAAGCAATGAACTGATGTATTAGTAGGCAAACGAGCAGCAGGAAATTAGTCGTTGTGATATGGTTTAAGAGTAAATTCATTTGAAGGCGAATCGCAAAGAGGAGGACTCAATATAATTATAGTAATTTCTGCGCTTGGCCCTTTATTTTGAATACATCCCATAGATTTGTTTTATGATTTGCTAAATTTAATTATTAAAATACACAATTGATTTATTTATCAATAAGAGTTAATATTTAAGGAAGTAATAATAAATTAAGGAATCTTTTCATTAATTGCAGTCATGTAACAAATTGTTGCTTACCATTATAATTTTGTTCGAAAAATTTGATCTAAATTTAAGAAGTCAATAAATTCTTATAATTAAATTTAATGTTGAAGGCACATTAAATTTAATATTTTAATAAAAATTAATAATTTATACTAATCAATTATCCTATTATTCCTATTCTTATTCTTATTCTTAATTTTCCTCGTTGTTCTAAGGTAGTATTGGTTCTTATTATTCTTTAGGCTTATTCTGACTTTACTTAACATTTGATTTCTCTAGCAATATCAAACAAAATGAATACTTGTTAAAATTGGCTGTCTATTTTATTCAACTGCTTTAATCTCTTTCCATTGATTGACATCTTCCTCTAATCTTTTAGATGCCTCTAAACAAATAACATTTATGAATTACCTTGTTTTCTCATTTTATTTGGTTTCTTCTTAGCTTCCACTTCCATCAAATACCTGAATCTCAACTCAATACCAGTTTTGTCATTTGGTAATGCTAAATAAGTAATAAGAGCATCTAAAGTTTAATCATTAAAATTCTATCCTGAAATATTGTCAGTTCCCATAATATCATTTAATGCTTAATAATTATCTAAAATCAGCGCTTCTTTATCCATCTTCTTTTTTTCTTCCAATTCCTTTTTTGCTATTTCTAATCTTTTCTCCTACTCTGACTATACTTCTTTAATTCTTTTGAGCATAAACTCTTAGGTTTATTAGGTTCTTTTGATTGGAGATTAATCTTAAGGTAATTCCTAATTCTCTTATTT
This sequence comes from Paramecium octaurelia, assembly GCA_905182995.1. Taxonomy (NCBI): domain Eukaryota; phylum Ciliophora; class Oligohymenophorea; order Peniculida; family Parameciidae; genus Paramecium; species Paramecium octaurelia. The sequence goes on from CAJJDP010000033.1 coordinate 343,160, forward strand.
TTAAGGTTTGGGTTCTTTGATGCTTTTTGCTAATTTATTGAAAAATTCGTATCCTTTTATACTTATTCGAAAGAGAGCTTCTAGAAATTCAACATAATCTAGGGATGCTGGTATCTCATTAGATCTGTATGTGATTGCATTGAAGACTCTAATGAATTCAATTTGTGATATGATGTCTGGATAAATTCTGAATCTATCTCCAAACCACATCCATAATTTTAATGGGATTTATTTAAAATCAATCATTTCAATAGATTTATAATATTCCAATTGCAATAACTCGTATAAATAACTTAATCTAAAGTTATTATTAGTGAAAATGGTTTGGTAAGTTTGATGTCTAAATAATTTGACAATCAATTCACTTGTTGCCTTTTCTTTAACTTTAATTTGTTCACCTTTCTTTTCTATATTTTTATAAAGAGCTTCATGCATTTTCTAATGATCAACTTCCATTTTTTTTCTCTCTTCAGCTGCCATTTATATTTTAATTTGTTCAGCCTTAAAGATTTCTCCATATTATTCAATCTTCTTTTGATTAAATAATTTGAATTCCTACTTCTTTTTCTAGATCTCTTCTGCTCTCTATTTCTTCTCTTATAACTCTCTTTTGATTCTCTCTTATTCCTCCTCTTTTTATTTTTATGCAATTTTATCCTTTTACTATTTCAAATATGCTTCTTATTCCTTTTGCTTTTCTTCCTAATATAGTTTCTTGGGATCCTTCTTAGCAGCTTTGGCTTCCTCTTCCTTTTACTTTTATTACCTTTCCTTCTTCAATTTTTCCAATTTGGCTTTAGCTTATTCATGATTTTTTTGTATTTTTTCGTCTCTCAATTTAGATTCCTCATCCTCCTTCTTTTTCTCATCCAATTTATCCTACTAAACCTTATTAACAATATTCCATTTCCTTGTTATAGTTTTTTAATTGTTTTCAACTGCGAACAGCATGTCTTCCAAAACATCAGCTACCTGTTCAACTAATAATCGTTATTTTGGTTAATTAAATGGTATCTTAGCCAATTCCAATTTGATTCCCAAACTATATTATCTAAAAGGTTCTATTTCTAAATTTCTCTTTGGTTAAGTTGGCAGATTTGGCAATGATTGTGCTACTGAAGCTGATTTCATCATAGTTTTATTTTTTTATTCCATGTAATGATCTTTCTCATAATTCTATTTAACTTTGGATTCCACATACCCCAACATATTGGGTCTGCAGACAAGTTAGAATTCTTTAGAGGTTATGGGTTCAATTATATGACAATTGCTAACTTTAAATACAATATCATCCAAAATTGAATAAGCAATTGTGTTTGAATCCTCAAATTCAAATGCATAATTAAATTTAATAATCTCCTCCTTCTATGTTTTGTACCCCTCAGGTAAAACATATTTCGGATCTTCTACTAATTTTTTATTGAATTCTTTAATAACATCCTTCTAATCAAAAAACATATTATCTGGATCATCATAAAGTTAGGTGGTCTATCCTTTTGCTGCTGTTACTTATTTCATCCTTTAAATCATCATTTCAATGCAAGTATGAGGCTAAATGTATTTGGCTCTCTTAGTAAATAGAATGCAGGCATATTATGTAATAATGTGTTTGAATCCTTCATAATTGAAATTAGTTAATTCATTTTTGCATTTCAATAGCTAAATTGCAATCGATCTCATCAAAGCATGTACTTGTTCTCTAGATACATTGAATACTAATTCATAATCCTTGAGAAATGCCCACAATTCAGCTTCATTTATAGTATCAGATTGATCTTTCAATTCATCAAAATCCTTTGGTTTGATAATTTTATTTCCTGAATTAGCATATTTAAAGAAAACATATTTAAATATCTTATGATACTTTCTAAAAAGCTGTTCCACCAAATAACGTTCTCTATCTTCTTCCAATTGCAAATCCCAAACTTCATATTCTGTTAATCCGTGTTTATTTGGCTAGGCTATACTTTTTGATCCATCTTTAAATACTAAATTGGTTTCTCTGTCTTTCACAATTGACACGCCTTATTCAATAGATCTCTTTTCTAACTATTTTCTAAGATTTGCCTTTTATTTCTGTTAGGCCTCCTTCATTTATTCTATTTTTTATGCTTCACTTGTTGCTCTATCATCAAATTATTTCTTGAGGGTTTCTAATTTTTCTAGTACCTTTGGATCAGCTTTAGTAGTTTTTAAGGAAGCAAGAGAATACTGTTCCTCCTTTGATAATTTAATAGATCCTATAGATCGAGAATTGAATGGAACTAATTAATCATCATCTTCTGGAGGTCCTTACAATTTACTTGCTTGTTATTCTCGATATTCAATCTCATACTATTCCAATATTCTCTCAGCATTTCCGAATAATTCTAATATTGCCATCATTCCTTTAGAATTTCTTTTACTGAACTACTTTATTTGTATATTTGTATGTGCAATCAATGGTTTTATTTTCTCATTCAAAAGTTGCTATTAAAATTGAATTATGGTTCTGACAATCTCAACAATTTAATTACGCTTCTATGCACTGATCGGATCCTTTGCTTATTTCTTTTTTTCAGATGCAAAAAACATGGCCAATGCAATTTTAACGAACTTCAAAATAAATTCTTACATTGTCTGATTCTCCACATTCTTCGATAATATGTTGATGATGATTTCAGATGATATACTCTAATAAACTAGATTGTTTAAAAATATTTTAGCCAAGAAGTCCAACAATTAAATAGCATTCTTAATTCCTATATTCAGATTGGATACGAACATAAAGAAGTGCATATCAAATGTATTCAAAATATAAGTGACTCCCTCTGATGTTTGCATCTACTTGATCAAATTCTCAAGCACCAAGTTTATTGGTACTGCTTCCATGGTGGAGAAGATGTGAATGAAATTATTCAAGATATACTCTCTTATTTGCTGGTTATCATGATTCTCCACCAAGGACAATGTTAAACTAAACTCAATTAACATGTTATTTACTTCTTGTATATAAGTGGGGCAAAATTGCTCTTTTAAAGACTGAAATGATTGAGTAACTTAAACAAGTGATTAAGACACATTAAGGACAGTGATTATGACTTATCTCTAGATCCCTTTTTGAGTAGTGCAATGATCGTATTCGTCAATGATTCATCTAACTCTGTATTGGCAAGTACTTCACTTAAAAAGTTAAGGGAAGATATTCTGGTATCAATTGTATTTTTAAATTCATTTTCAGCAATTCCTATAGCCTAAGTCACCCAATCATTCAAAATGCCAGTCGACACCAACTCTTGATTATGGCTTAGAGGAATGTAGATTAATTCAATTGAATTTATGAAATCCTTAGTCTCAGGTAATACAGTTCTAATGCCTGTTGTAAATACTTCCACAAAGTTGTTTCTTGCAAACTATTAAATCATCTCAACATGAAATGACACCAATTCTGGATGTCTCCTCGTACCCATCAATGCTGTGTGTAGCCCTCCTTACTCCTCAAGGAACCATTCCCTTAACAATTAAACTGGTATCATTGAACCAAGTCTAGTGAATAATCGAACTGATTCATAGGCTACATCGAATGATTTGGATATTAATCCAGGTTTAAGAGCCTGAGAATAATAATAACAAAGTAATACTTGCAAGGCGAATGTTAGTGATTTTTTGGTTGAATCCTCGTTAAATAACTTGATTAATTAATTTCCATTTGCATAGGTTTCTTTATAAAAGGCAACTATTGGCTCGAATACTCCCTTCACTCCTTTGGCCAATATGTGAGCAAGGAATTTGTTGTTATTAGTAAAGAGAGAGGCAGACTATTTGATTGACAGTTACAAGTTCTTAGCCAAAGCAACTATGAAGAATTCTAAACAATTTGATGTTTTATTAAGATCTTTCTTAGGATCTAATTTTGATAAATCAACTTATTAATTAGCTAACATAAAATTAATCAATTAAGTACCTTGGGAGATTTTACTGTTAGCTAAAAGTTTGGTGTTTCCACCTAAACTTAATAATGAGTCATCTAACATTTGAGATTGCTACAACACTTATGTCTGTTACTGACCTCGATAATATTTATCATAAATTTCCAAAAGTAATTGGTGTATCATTTCCTTATCACCTCCTAGAATCAAGGCCTTGGTGTCTTAATCAATCTGGATATCGACCTTCTAATATTCCTCGCATAGAATCTTCCAATTGTATAAGATTGAGGACTTCTACTAATTATCTTTGAGTGTGTCCAACTTTGCCAAGGGAGTGGAAGGTCTTTTAAATTGATTAATAAAAGAACCTGTTTCGTAACTTCACAATTTCCTTGAGCAATTATCCAAAAGCAATGCCATTTTCCAATTGAGATAAGGATGCCTTGCTGATTTCCACCTTGTCTGCATATTTCTTTCCATCCTAAGGTAGTACCTTTAATGAGCAAAGCCAATTGTATAAATTTTCCCGAATTTGCATTTGTTAATATTATTATAATAAAATAGGATTATGAAATTGATCATGCTTTCTTCTTCTGATTCTCATCCCTCAACTTCTGCACAGTCTACTCTGCTAATCTACTGTAATATTCAATAGGCTTGATGTAAAAGGAACTCTTGTTTTTGATCTCCTCTTCATTGATCTAAACTTTCTTTATAACTTCCTACTCCATCTCCTCCTTCTTCTGTATTTCTAATTTGGGTTCTGTCTTTGCAATTACATTCTCCACCTTTTCTGCATCTCCTCCATGCAAAGGCACGTCTACAGCTGGACCCCACACTACTCTAATACACCAATTGCCTTGCTCTAGGATGTGCAAAAGTGTCTATCAATTATGAATATCAATTACCCTCATTTTCATATTATAATGAAACACACACAAAGGTTGAGTCTGTATCCCATGCTGAATCTTTTACAACATATTTGTCGCCCTCTGTCCTCTGGTCTTGATGAATACCACATTTTCTGCCACCTCTAGATAGAATCTAGCAATCTACCATTTGAGGGGTCCATTGTTCATAACGTCTTCGTAAAACCTACTTGAATAAATTTCAATACTGAGCAGCCAACTCATTTGAAAGGAAGAGGAACATGAATTGCAATCGAAATCCCCTCTTGTTCTCCAAAAATAAAGCGGGATTGCTGTCTGGATATTCATAAATAGTAATGACTCTTCTAGAAGGGTATTTGTCTTCAGTAGGCAGGAACTCCTCGATAACCTCCTAATAATCGGGAGGTATTGGCTTTCCTGATATCATTATTTTTCTGACCTCCTCAGCCATTGCTTCATAATGACTTAGTGTTTGCATTGAAATTATAAAATTGAAGTGGTAAAAATTATAGTGATTTCAACCCTTTTATAATTTCTTGCTTATTTTTGGAATGCCTTTAATTTTACATTTTATACATTAATTTTTATAATAATGCTAACACTTTTTTTATTGCTGCATTACTTAAATGGATAACCATGTGCCACTCCCGTTACTTTGATTGGCACGACTTAAACTAGCGGGGTCTGCACTCCCCCAGGTTAATTTTTAAATTGATTGACTAGTACCTGGAGCATCCCTCATCAAATTCCCGTTTGCTACCTTAGGTGCTACCACAGAAAATGCTGTCAAGTTCTCTGTCTCTTTTTGGCTCAAACCTCCCAGTGCGCCTACTTTGGGTGGTAAGTCGTACGGCATTCTTCGGGTAAGCACAGACACCACAGATACAGTTCCCATAACTACGGAAGGGATTAGATTGGCCGTGTACTTTTCGCTGGACTCCGTTAATAGAGGGTTCTAATTGGGATACTCAGAATCGCCTAGTGACCCCATACTCTATACTGACATTACTCAGATGGGTGCTGCATATTCAGGGGATTGGATGTTCATCTATGCAGGCTTAGACTATACTACTGGAGAATTAAGTAATCTCAAATCACAACATATATAGAATTGAGCACTTGGGAAACTAAGTAAATATTTTGGCAACAAAAGAAGTTCTCAGCCTCCAAAGTGAATTTCAACACTCCCTTGTCAACAAGCACGGCTATTGAAGCATTGTACTGGGGCACTCAGGACAGTTTTTGTGGGGACATTAAAAAATTGAAATGGATGCCAAATTACTATGAAACTACAGATGAAAATATATTTAAACTGGCTTACTTCCTGGAAGGAAAAACAAATGCTGGAAACTATTTATATCGGTTTGATAGGGTTACTAAAAACACAGTTACGAACCTTGCAAGTTCAGGAACCTTGACCTTACAATAAGCAATGAAATTTACATATTATGAACTGGATTTAACTCATCCTGTCTTAACCATTCCTATTGCTAAATGGACTACTGTTACAAGTTCTTATACGTTTGGAACCTATATCCTTCAAAAGAGTTTGCCTCAATTCGCAGCTGATATTATTTTGTTATAGAGATAAACCTCAGGAGCTGTCAACCTATTTTCTATCAAATTGGCACTGCAAGCAAGTGGTAAATTAGGAATTGTATTGACTTTGGAAACAGTAGCTAAACTAATAGTCCAATTCGATTGTCAAGTGGATTAGTGGTATTTTCTTCAATTATCTGTTGCTTTTGCAGGAAGCCTGTAAAGTTAGGTTAATACTCTATCCCATTATCACATTGTGGCTTAAGATGGGTCAATCTTGAGTGGATACGTTTAAATCACTTACACAGCCACAATAAGTAGTAAATACTCAGGCTCTGACAAAAGTTACATCGGAGACACTCTGAACCCTTATTAGGGCACAATACAATTGAGACTGTTCAGATTTGAAGAGGGATTCTAAATATTTATGAACAACCCTTGTTAGGCAGATTGCACAATAGGGAGGTACAGCTTGACATCCTCTGAAAATTATTGTTACATTTGCAGTTTGGCTGCCAAGTTGGATTCCACATTTTTATGCAGTACCAGTCCTTGTTCTACTGACTATTATATGATAACTGATATGACAAGTCACAATTTCTGTGCATTTTGTGATTCAACATAGAGTTACTACGTAAATCCTAGTTAAGTTTGCATATAAGCTGCTTGTGGTAATGGATACAAGGAGCCTCCTAGTGAGGACTGCGATGATTCTGGAACTACCAGTGGAGATGGATGTAGTGCTCTTTGTGTGTATGAAAAGGGGTACAATTGTGCTCCAGCCACAGATTACGAATTAACAACTTGTGTTAAATATTGTGGGAATGGTGTGAGAGATGAGGTTCTGACACCAGCAGCCTTGAGTTTCACAGAGGAATGTGATGATGGCAACAATGTATTGAATGATGGATGTTCGAATTGTGTAGTTGATCATGACTTATGGGAATGCGGCTATTCGTTTCCATCTTAATGTACATTATTATGTGGCAATGGCAAACTGGATAATGATGCTTTGTATTCATAAACTGAGTAATGCGACGATGGTAACACTTCTAATGGGGATGGATGTGATTCGTCTTGTGCGATTGAGCCTGATTGGATGTGCAGCGCAGTTCCATTACAGATGAGTGCTTGCATTCTCATATGTGGAAATGGAACTTTAGATGTTGGAGAGTAGTGTGATGATGGTAATGTAATGGATTTTGATGGATGTACTGGATGTGTAATAGATGCAGGATGGGATTGTTCAGGTACAATATGCACCCAATATTGTGGCAATGGAGTCAGGGATGTGATACCAGCCAAGTCAATAAATGAGATATGCGATGATGGCAACACTATTTAATATGATGGGTGCTACTTATGTTTGGTTGAGACAGGCTGGACTTGCGATGCAAGTAATCCAAGTCAATGTCATATGTGTGGTAACAGCAAAAAAGAACCCTATGAAACTTGTGATGATGGTAACATAGTCAGTCTAGATGGGTGTAGTAGCACATGTTAAATAGAACCCTCATGGACATGTAATGGTGGGAATCCAGATATTTGTAATAATTGCGGAGATGGAAAAAAACAATAAATTGAAGATTGTGATGATGGTAATCTTAGTGCCAATGATGGGTGTACTAGTTGTAAAGTAGATCAGTATTATGAATGTTCCGGTGGTTCACCTACATCACCTGACACCTGTGTGAAAACCTGTCCAAATGGCATAGTTTCAGGAAGTGAAGAATGTGATGATGGGAACAATGCAAGTGGTGATGGGTGTTATTTATGTATCATTACTATGGGATTTGTATGCGATAATTCAGTTCAACCGTCGGTGTGTAGTGTTGATATTTGTGGAAATGGGAAGTCTCATTCATTAAATGAGGATTGTGATGATGGTAATACTGTGGATGGAGATGGATGCAGTGCTAGTTGTAAAATTGAAACTGGCTGGGATTGCTCAACCAAAATTAAATGCGCACCTATATGTGGAGATAGTAAAAAGGTGGTTGATGTAGAGGAGTGTGATGATGGCAATCTAATAGATGGAGATGGATGTAGTAGTAATTGTAAGGTTGAATTGTCTTACTCTTGTGAGGGTGGTGATTTAACAAAGAAAGATGTTTGTACAGTTACTTGTGGAAATAATGTTAGAGATGCCAAGGAGGAATGCGATGATGGTAATGTTAGAAATGGGGATGGATGTAGTAGTCTCTGTTTAATTGAGACATCCTTTGGTTGTTCATAGGTTTTGATGTAAGATAATGTGACCAGAGATGAATGTTATCCCTGCATCACGAATTGTGCCATCTGTACAGACACTGACATCGAGGGATGCGAATTATGTTATCATGGCTATTATAAGTCTGAGACTACTTGTACTGATGATTGTGGCGATAATTTCTATGCCGATCCTTTTCTATAGGCTTGTCTAAAATGTGGTGACAATTGTGTCAGATGCTATAACAATTCTCAATGTTTTAGATGCAATTCTCCATATATTTTGGATGGAACCCAATGTGTGTTGAAATGTTCAGATGGATATTACATTAAGGAACATGAATTAAAAGGCTAGTGGTGCAAGAAATGTCCTCTTCATTGTACTGTGTGTGAGACAGAAACATAATGTACAAGTTGTGATGATTATTATTCTCCATTTGGTTCTTGCAAGTACTGTGATATGGGGGAGTTGTGTTTAGCATGTAATTTCGAACTAAATACGTGTACAAAGTGCCAGTTAGGCTATAGACCTATAGAAGATAAATGTATTAAGATTGAGGATAAGTGTGGAGATGGTTTGGTATCCCTTAATGAAAAGTGTGATGATGGTAATCTTGCTAATGGCGATGGTTGCAGTAGAGAATGTGCTATAGAAGTGGATGCCAATTGTAGACTTGTGCAGAATGAAGGACCATCAGAATGTTTTGATACGTTAGGATGGGAATTTGAATTAAAATCATTTATCTTGGATCCGCAACTCATACAACTTACATTCACAGATCAAATCAAATATGATGATATTATTACTAAGAATATTAGCACTCTATTCACTCTGTCCATCAATGGATTCACAGAACAAGATTACTCTTATGAATTCGTTAATAGTAGTGGTTCCAACCAAACTATCTAAATCCAATTTACATTCTTGAAAAATGTTGTATCCCAAACTCTTACTGTCACTTTGAAAGATCAAAAAAAACTTACCAATTATTACGATGTACCCATCAATCCTGATAAGATCACCAAAAGTATCGATTTGGAAGATAAGGAATTCTACAACTCATCAGAAATCGAATTCTTTACTCTTCTTAGAAATCTAGCTTATGGTTTACAAATATTGAATTGGATATTAATGATTGGAGCTGGGTTTTTGGATTAATAATATCGAATCTGGAAGACTGTAGAAGTACTTCAAGTCATATGCACCTTGTATTACATCAATTTGAGATCTTATCCACTCAATTCCGAACTGCTGCTTGTAGATTTAAGATACAGTAATTTATACATACTGCCCAATTTCCTATAATAATAAACTGATTAATATTTGTAGTCCTTGAGGAGATTCTCAATGGCTGGCTTAACCTATTAAGTTATCAATAACACGGGAGGATTATTCTTGTTTTATCTTGGTGTTTCTTTGGCTGTTTATGCATTCACCAAATTAGTTTATCATAGATATGTCTTCTATGTTTTCGAAGTCTTTTTGGATAAACTAGAATTTAGTTATTTTTTCAAATTTTATGAAGTGTTCTTATTAGAACTTTTAATTAGTTGTTTGCATAATGTTAGACACAATTCCATGGCTTCGAATTGGAATGGTACAAACACAGTGATAGCCTTAATCTTATTGCTATTCATAATTTTGGTTTAAGCATCCTTTTTCTTATTGGCATTCTTTAGGGATTATTTTGGCACTGAATCAGAAGTTAAGTCTATGTTTGGTACTTTGACTGATGGTTGTCATGATCACGATCGTAAACGTCGAGTATTTATGAGTCAACAAGATTTCATCAAGAAGGTATTCATTGCTTATGCTATGATCTATGTGGATGATCCATTCCAATAGATGTTACTCATCATCATCCCCAGAGCTGTCATAGGTTTTGTAACATGTTTCCTTATGAAAAATTGGTTTTTGAGAGTTAAGGAGGTACTTTCAGAACTGATTCTTTATGGCATTATCAGTCAATCTTATATCCTAGCTTTGGGTGATTTTGTAGGGGATTTGGAGAAAAAAGTATTCTATGGGTCATTGTGGGTTTACTTAGTGTTGGCATTCGAATTAGTTCATGGATTATGCAATACATATTTGGTGTGGAGATTGTTGTATGTGTTGGAGTCCACTTTACCTGAGGATGTTGATCCCAATGCTGGAATCAATACAAAGATTGACTTATTCAAATAGAGAGGAGGGAAAAAAGAGAGAGGCAAAACCTAGAGGGAACTTTAAGAGGAAGCTGATAGATTAGCAAAGTTGGAGGAAGCAAAAAGAAAGAAAAAGTTGGAAGCAGAATAGGCATTGAAGAATCAGGGTAGAGAAAAATGGAATGTATGGAATATGCAAAGGGAAGCTAAACCTGAGGAAAGAAAATTTGTGTCTGTCAAACATAATGAATTTGGTGATGTCTTGGAGCCCATTTAACCATCAATTCCAAAATTAGATTTATAAAAATAAGCAGATAATTTCGATGACTTTGATTAAATGGAGGATTTCTTTGGAAATCCCTCTAAATCTGTTGTTAATAAGTCTTCAGCATTTGGTTAAACTGGACAATAATTCAAAGTGCCATCTCTGAATTAGACATAATAAATGAATCAAACATAATAAATGAATCAGACGTAGTAAAAATAAATGAATCAAACTATCAATCAATCAAGTAATCAGATTTTAAATCAAACTTAAAAATCTTAGAATATTGCTTCACAATGGTTGGGCAATGATAATTAATAACCACTATTCCAAGACCAATCATTCAAACCAGCTAGTGCTGCCCAATAATAATAAAAGTCATAGATTAGTGCCTTTTAATTCTAATAAGAAGCTCCGAAAAAGAAGGATGATGCTAATGATTCAGAGTAAGAATCAATGAATAATGATAATCCATTTGATTTTTGATTTAAATAAAATAGAAATTAATAATTAATATTCTTATTTTGACATTTTATTATTGAATTCCGATATATCATTATTGATAATTGATATAAATGCAATATTGAAGATTAAAATAAATTAATGAATAAATGAGCAGATTTCTTATAGACTTTTAAGTGGAATAGGGTCATATCAATTTATATAAATGTATTAAAAAATACAAATATTTTATGAAAATATTTTACAACCTCTATAAACAGGTAATATAAAAAACTCTAAGTATTCCAAATTAATTAATATTAAACAATACAATCATTACTCTCATCAAAAGTCCAAAACAGATGATATTAAAGAGTAACTTGATTAATTGTACGTAGATCTAGGAAAGGAAAATCCGAGTCTTTTCGATAATATCTAACTAGAATTAAAAATCATGAGATTTATATATAAGACTATTTAATTTTAGAAATTTTTATTATTACATAAATATGAATCAAGCAAATGAGAATCAAGTGGAAAGTTAATAAATCCTAAATCCAGAATTGTTTTCTGCTCCTAAAGGTGTCAAGCATTAAATAATTAACCCTATCATTAAAATAGAGGATCAGATAAAAAATATCAAGTTGGAAATCAATGAAGCTGTACATTAAGGAAATGATACAAAATAGCTTGAATAATAATTGGAGGACTTGTTAAACAGTTTGAGTGATAAATTTTATCAACTGGATATTTGTATGAGGGAAGTTTTGCAAAAGTTTGTTTAGAATGGAAATAAGATGTTCATAAGATTGAATGAAAATTATTTTGCCAACAATCAAAGGATCAAAAATACCTTTAAGGGATTAGCAGAGTAGTTTAATTTGCATTTCTTAGATCAAAATCCCACTTAAAGATATATTGTAATTACTAAGTACTTAAGACCTGATGGTCGATATGAAATATATCTAAGATAGCCCAGAAACCATGGGCATGGACCATAGACAGTACCCGAAGAGGATAAGGTTCCTAAGCCCTTTAAGGAGCTATTTGAATAGATTCAATAACCTCTACCGCCTGATATTATAAAGGAGATTGCAGTATAAAATGATCCCCAAGAATAATATAGTATTAATATAAGTTTCAATAAGCCAGAGGAATATGGATGCGAAATCACTCTTTATAGGATATATTAATTAGACATATATGATTAATCATTATCCTTGTAACCTGCAAAGAGAATAGTGCTCGAATTTCCGAACAACAAAGAGTAAGTGTAATAGTAAACACTAACCTTTACAAGAAATCATCCTTTAACTTAAGGCTAGTTACCATTCAATGAAATGGTCTACTTATCTATAGAAGCCTAAAATAAAAATGGTTGGTCTTCTGATCTTGAGGTATATCCAATCAAACTGTACGTTAAATATTATGAACCTCTTTCTCTCTATCTGTAAGGAACTATTAGTTCTGTCCTAATCGATGATACAAGTCAATTTTTAGAACTATTCTAAATACAATAGATTGTAAATGAGGAAAATAAGAGTTATCTTATAATTGAAGATTATAGCTTGGTTTTGCTTGAGAAGTAATAAATAAGGAATGTATCTATCAAAAAAGAGTATGTGTTTATATGAATGTTAGTACAGTGGCACTGGTGAGTACTAGATTCCAGGCCTGTTAATGGGGTAGCATACTTAACTTCTATGATGAAAGCATTACTTAAAATTTCGATGTAGATCCAATCAAAGATTTTGATATTAGTCCCCCTTATCACATTAACACAGATAGAGCAATTAGCAAAATAGCTTGTGGATTATATCATTCTTTGGCTCTCACTGTGGATGGCAATGTACTTTCTTGGGGATACAACAAACACGGCTAATTGGGAAATGGTAATCATAAGATAATACTATCAATTAGGAATGACCATTAGTTCTATGTAGCCTTAGCAAATCTCTTATTTCAAGAATAATTAAGTGTTTGTAGTTGATATATCTGCTGGACAAGAAATCTCAATATGCCGATCTGATTTAGGGGATGTGTATACTTGGGGTAAGATGCAAAATTTATTTGGGGATAACATTATCAAAGTTCTGAATGCTTAGAAAGAAGCAATTAATCTATAATGTGCTGATCAATCTAATAGTCAGTTGGTCCCTAGAAAGATAAATCTTAAGGCTAAGCAAATCTAGGCAGGATATTCTTGTTTTGCAGCACTCTCCTTAGAGAACAACCTTTATATGTGGGGGTGTAACGAACACGAAGTCTTTGGGTTTCTGAAATGTCCAGAGTTGGATGACCAAATTATTGTTCATTTATTGGATCCAATTAGGATTAATATTGAGAACGAATATGAAATCAAGTAGATAATAATATTCTTATAATTTTTTAGAGATTTTTAAATTGGTGCTTATCATTGTGTAGTAAGAGTGATTTGTAAGAGTAATTAAAGTGAACAATACCTTTCTTGGGGTTACAATAAATACAATTAATGCGGACAATCTGCAAGTAATAAAAATTCAGCTAAATCTTGCAAGAGAAACCAAATAGAGTAAGTATAAAAGATTAATATGTATAGCATCTTACCATAAAAGAAATTCAAATCATATAGTTGTGGTTTTGATAGATCAATCTTTGCTTCATTTGACAATCATATTTATACCTTATCAAAAAATGATACTAAGAACAATGACTGTTCTGTTTTTGTAGAGGTAATTAATTAATATTTTCCAGGAAGTTTTGGCCGGAGATCTTATATCCTTGGTATTGGGAAGGGAATGATGAATATTAATGTTTCATTTTAAGTAAATTTAACTTTAAATTAATGGGCAAACTCTTAACAAATAATGATTAAGCCAATGATTATCAGGTATCTTTAAACATTATAGAATTATTCTTACCTTGACAAAATGTAGTTGTGTAAGTACTTACTTTTAAGGTATTAAAATTTGAATAGTTGTGTTTTCTATGAATATATATTTAATTAATTAAATAATAAAAATGTCATCTCAAACAACAGCTTAATATAGGATGTACTTAGGTGCTAGGGTGTTGTGGCCACCTGATTGTCCTGATGATATTCTAGAAGGAGCAATAAATGAAACACAAAGTTGTTTGAAAACTTATGAAGCTAAGGACGGATAAAAGGTAACAGTTTCATAACTTATAATAAGATGGCAGAGCATCTTAAGAAGTATTTGGATACTAATTTTGAACCCTATTGGCATGTATTTTTTGGTAAAAATTTTGGATGTCATTCCATTCATGAAAAAAGAAGATTTATCTACTTTTACATCGATAAAACAGCATACCTATTTTACAAAACATAATGAAATATATAAATATTTATCAGAGATAATGATTCGTTAAAATTAAGCTAATTTGAATATTCTGTTTTTCAAGATTATTACTTAATCATTATTGATAACTTTCTAATTCAATAAATATTCATTATTTCTTTTTGAATATATTGTGTATATTTATATATGTATCAACAAAGCTCTAGAATTTAAATTCATAATTGGAATTCTTAGAAAGTCGCAATGATGTAATATTGAATTATATTGATATTTCATTTATTTCTTGTTAATACTTTTCCTGCTTATGGTTCTGAATTTACTATTAGATTTTCCTCCTCCCTTAAACTTTAAGGTATTGAATCACATCTAGGAGAAAAAGGATACATAATTCCACTTTATTTTTTAATCATACATTCGAAAAATGTTTTAATTTCTTCATCCATCTGGCCTATAATAATTTAATCTAGTTCAGATGGGTTTTCTTTTTATCTAATTTTCTGATAGGCATGGAAAGAATCCTCCAACTTTTGAATTTCAGTTTTCTCCTCTTCAAAAATGGAAATAGATTCTGCTTAATTAGAATTAAAAGTGTATTATTTTTTAAATCCAACATCAAAGATATCCGTTGGTATTAATGGTTTAGGAATATAATTAAATAGTTTTACTTATTCATTCGTCATCAAAATACTCTTCAGTTTATCAATTTCATGTAATTTTTTAATGATATATGCTACATCCAATTTCATCATTATCTTTTAAATAGCAAATCGATATATTTTTTAATTGTTCCCTAGACATCCCAGATACATCAGCAATGCATCCTTAAAAGAGATACTTATTGGATTCTTCTTTTTCTTAAGATACTATTTTAATTTAGTTTGATCACTGTTTTGAATTATTGATAAATTCTTCGTTTATTAATCTGAAGCCATCATATTAATCTCTTTTACTTCATCCTCCTTTAGTATCTTTTTATCAAAAGAATTCTTAGATTGATTACCTTCAATTCTGAAGAACTTACTTACAAGTGATAGATTCATGTATGTAAATAAGACTGGTCCAAAGAAAGCTGAAATCACTAAGGAAATGATCTACCACAAACCACCGACATTACCCAAAATAGTTTGCAGTTTAATATATGATCTATAGTATATGGTTTCCCTTTATTCTAAATAGAGAATATTGTTGGCTAAATAGTATCCATTATATGACTCAGAGTATTCTTTTGTTGCTGATTGTAAAATGGTTTCATCGACTTATACATCCTTATTGATCAACCCAACGTCAGTTTAGGTGTTGGCTATCTTAAAAAAAGAATGCAGTTGTTAGGATTTGGCGTAGGAAAATTAAGTATTTTAAATTGTGATTACATCATCATATGGTCTTCCAGGATTTTACATTTTAATTAGGACATCAGACATATATATTGCATAGTATGAACTTACAAGTCCTTGTTAAATTTCTTCCATAGGACTGCATTACTTGTAGGTTGTACTGTTTTTGCAGAGATTTACGTTAATCGTTATAAATTTAAAGTTATCACTTTATGAATGACCTTAAAGTTACTAAAATTAATTTGATATATTACTAATGGTCTTTGATCCCATTATTCAGGATTTAAACAATACATAGTAGATAATTAAAACTTCTAGAAGTATGTTTTTTACAAATCTGTTACAAAATGCTTCTCCAAGTCACAAGGTTCTATTGGGTAATTAAAACACCTTTTTATTATTTTTATCATACTCCAACGTGATATTCGCTTTACTGTTCACTTCATCATAGCTTCTTTTTCTGTGACATTAATTGACAGTCAGATTATAATATTTCAAATTTTTATCAAAAGATTGCAAGAGAGCATTTGTAATACTAATTACAAAAGTGAAGTTGCTTCTGGATAAGTTTATTACCTATATTTTATATCAATACATTGTTCATACTGGAGTGTTAAGGGGTTGATTGTCTGAAATGATGACTTGCGGATTAGATTACTTTGTGAGTTCATCCATTTATATATATAGATAAAATACACAGATCGTTGATAACATGATCGTAAGTAAGTAGCCAAATGCTGTACTAAACGAAGTCTTTTTTAAAACTTAGAATTAGGGACGCTAAGCAAAATAATCTAGTTTTGTGAATAGACTTCTCGAAGTATTCTTGCAGAATTATGCTTCTCTTTTTTGATACTTGAACATCGAAATACGTATATGAATAAATAATTATATAAATTCTTCAAGAATAAAAAAATGTTGTATTTAAATACCAAGAATTTTTTTGTAATTTCTTAGAAAATATTACCTTATTTAATTACTCAAGTGACGCACTCAAAATATGTTAATGTTAAATGGAAATATTTTATCTGAAAATAAAAAGTACAAAAGTTACAATATATATCAAAAAAAATAAATTTCATTTTTGACATTACTCAAATCAAGCTTATCTAGTAAAAAGATAATTTATATTATTTTCATCCCATTAAATTTTTAGGAACGATACGTGCTTTAAATTACAGAGTTACTTTATAAACTTAAAGATACTGATTTCGACTCAGATATTTTTTATATAAACTGCTTATTCCAATTCTAAATAATAAATTATCTTATCTTATTAATTAGAAGGATATAAGTTTACTAAATAAAGTAAGATAGAAACTGGATTAGTATGCTCTTTGATATCAATACAACAATAGGTTATTAAATTTAACTTGGAGAAACTATTTATAATTTTTAAAAAGGCAATTCTTTGAGAATCAATTCCAAATCCTATAGAATTTTCATTTGATATAGTAGATCATAAATACTAGTAATATAATAATGTTGATATGAGATTCTTGGTATATTTCAAGTCTTTCAAATTTGAAATTACAATGCATTAAAAAATACTTTCAATTCGATTACTCTGGCATTTTTGAAATTACTAAAATATAATTGGTTTTTTTGAATTTTATTTCCAAACATCTTTTCATATATTTTTCAATCTCTTCAATTGGTTCTCATTGAAAGTAATTTCTCTCTTTTTTTCAAATTCAATTTAAAGTTTAACATCTTATATCCCTATTCTTTGTGTCTAAATATCATTAGTTGATTTATAAAACTATTTTCCAAACATTCCAACACAATAAGTTACTACTTCTAAATTAATTATCATTTGACATTATACTTCATTTCTAGTTCTCCATAAAGATGATATCCTTCAAACTTCCCTCAGTTTTCGTTCATTTTGCAATTAACTATATCTTTTGAAGCATATCAATTTTTGTCTCATTATATAGTATGTAGATTCTATTGATATTTAATTTGTATATAGATTTAAAAGTTTAAGTTCGAGTCTATAAAGCTCTCAATGTTATTTGGTGCTTTAATTCATAATGTAATTAATGAAGATACTGAATAAATATAATTATGTGGATCTAGATTGAGAATATTCAATGTATTGTTATATAATTTTTAATTAATATGGCTGACTTGACAACTTTGCGAAGTCAAATCAATCAATGGACCCTAGATCAAGATAACAAAGTATGAATAATAGCTTAACTTACTTTAGACCTTCACAAAATTAGATCAGATGAGTACCAATCTGCTTACAAAATTTGGAGCTGTGTCATCTGACATCCGATCAGTTCAACATTAAGCCAACTCTATCCATGCTCAAATCAATCAGGCTTTCAATAGATTTCTAACTTTGAGCGATAGCCGCTTCACTGAATAAGTATTTTGTTTAAAGATCATTTTAAGAGAATGGCCCCTCCATAAGAAGCTCCTCCGAAAGCAGCACCCCCCTAGAACAAAGACGAAGGCCTCTCAACTGCTCAGAAGTACACCAAGGCCTTAGGCATAGCATTACAATCTCTTGATTTGTAATAGATGGCACAAGACGGTACAAAATATCTCGAATTTTCCTAGATGACATATTTGATGACAGAGATGACAAGTCAATCTCCGTCTTCTCTGCAGCCACCACCAGCGGTACTGTGAGTAAGTCTGTTAAGTTGCCAGCCATGTTTGGTACACCCCAATTCAACAATAACAAATTTATTGGTATTATTCCACACCAAACTTAGGTCTTTTTGATGACTTTGATGAAGCTCCCATCCAAGAGCCAGTTCGTCAATCTGCTCCTGTCCCTGCATACAGATAATCGGAAGCACAACCTTAACAACAAGGCTTCGCCAATTAGTAGTCTCAATAGGTTCAACCTTAGGCTCAATAGCAAATTAGATAATCCATCAAATAAGATCAATCTTAATTCTTATATAGTGGAGATAACAATTAATTCATCACGCGCACCAACTCTGCTCTAGGCAATTCAATGATGAATTCACAATT
Source organism: Paramecium octaurelia (assembly GCA_905182995.1). NCBI lineage: Eukaryota > Ciliophora > Oligohymenophorea > Peniculida > Parameciidae > Paramecium > Paramecium octaurelia. The sequence goes on from CAJJDP010000033.1 coordinate 362,186, forward strand.
AGGATTTGTAGACCCTCAATAAAAGGAAGCCTTTAACCAAGCATTTGCACCCCCATATCAATAACAACAATAATAAGGGTACCAACCACTACCTCCTCCTCAAACACAAAGACCAACAGTGGTTGATGCTCCTCCCCCTCCTCCTCTGCCTCCTCCTACCCAACAACCCTAATACACTTAACCTTAAACCGTAGTGCAATAACAACCTGCATAATAGTTTGCTCCAACTCTCTAAGATTAACTGAATAGTTTAATTTAAAAGTAGAGAGAACAAAATCCTCCTACCATTTAGCAGTAGCCAAATTATAGCACTTAGCAATAGGAATAACCACCAATTCCTGAATAGAGAAATCCACAATAACCAATAAAGGTATTTTAACCACCAAGTGTAATTGGAGCACCTGCGTATGCAAAAGAAAAGGATAAGATTATGAGTTTGTTTGATGAGGATGATGACGATGACAATGAAGGTGGTTTATTTAAATCTACAACCACAAATAAAAATAAATTCAACAACCTACTAACAGATGGAGTTGCAAAACAAGAATAAAATTAAAAGCCAGCAGCTGTTGTTATCAAAGAAGAAGAAGATCAAGATTTCAGTGTGTAACCTAGAGTTCAAAGTGTTAAGCCTCCTCCAAAAAAACAACTATTCGATGAGACAGAAGAAGAGACTCTTTAAAAAGCAAATGCAGATAAGATTGCTGCTATTTATACAGTCCAACAATAACAGCCAAAACAAGAATAACCAAAATAATAAGTGCCTCCTCCTAAATTGACACCTTCAAGAAATGCTTTTGAGGATTCAGATGATGAGAAGAAAAAGGAACCTTAAGTTCCAGTCAAACAAGCAGAATAATTAGCTGTTTCAGCTGAAGAACCATAAGTTAGACCTTCCATTTAATAATTACAAAATAGATTGAATTTGAACATGTTTATGAAACCCCCTGGAGAGTAGGTCACCATGAAGGATATCAAAAAGAATGAAAAGGAACACGAGTCTGAATTTGTTGAACAATAAGCTGAAAGACCAATTGTATAGAAGAAGAAAGCTAGAGGAAGACAGGCCCTTGACTTCGATGATGATGATTCTAATAAGAAATCTAATAAACCAGCTTTTGTTATAAAAGAGAGAACCTAATAAACTCAAAAAGCTGAAGTGGTCATCGATAGAACATCATATAGAGAGTCCATTAAATTGAGTAAATAAACCGATTTTGAGGTTCCAATAACTTTGGAAGTCAAAACTGAAAAGAAGGATATTCAAGTGACAATCAGTCAACCAACCCAACAACTACCAAGTCTAAGTTCGAATAAACCAGCCTAATAATCAGATCCACTAGCAAAAAAGAATATAGGAAAAGAATTTGAACAAAAGTAATTTATTTACTTACTTGATTTAGAGGCTTACCAAATTTCTTTAATGACCCTCTTGGAGGAGGAGGAAAGAAATAATAACAATAGCCAGTTTAGATAAGTAATCTTCCAGGCTTTGGAGGTAAGCACTAATTAAGTATCCTAGGCAAATCGAACACATAGACAACAACTGTTTAAGCAGCAGTCACTCCCACAATAGCTAAGCCACAAAGAAAGAATATGTTCAGTGATGAAGAAGAAGATGCAGTTCCGAAATTGCCTATGCCAGGATAGAGAAATGAGTAAAATCTCATTATTATAGTTGACCTTCGAGAACGTCTATTTAATAGCAATAACAAATTGCCCCTCCCCAATAGAAACCATAAATGAAGAAGAACATGTTTGAAGATGACTCAGAAGAAGACCTGAAACCACCTCAAAGACCTACTATTTAATAGTAACAAGTCAAACCACCTGAACCAGTCAAGAAACCTGAAGCACCTAAACCGACACCTGCTTAGCAAAGGAATTAAAGAATGCAGAGAGCATTATTTGAAGATTCTGATTGATATGATTGATTGCATTTAAATATATATAATTAAACAAATCACCAAATAAAGGGAATCTTTTCTTTCAAATGTTTAAGTCCATATTCGCAACTACGATCTTTTTCTTTGTCTTTTTTTGCAAAAGCAATTAGTTTTTTCTCCAATTATTAAACATCTCCGTCAAATTAATTGATCATATCTTCCAATTCATCCTTTTGGGGTTCCAAATTCCCTAACCATCTAGACCCTGTAATCCATAATTCACTGACACTTTCTGTTTTGGGTAAGACAGTTGCTCCAACCCATGCCATATTGATAGGCCTTACATCTCTGATAATAGTTTTGACTTCTACTCTTTCAATCTCATTGAGTTCCATTACTTGGAACTTGTCAATCAACAAGGCTTCCACTTCATCCACAAGATCGATGAGATGGGCTCCTCCTCCTGTAAACAGAATGTTATTGGCTAATTTCTGCCTGATTTCTGGATCCTAGACTTAGGCAATGGAGTAAGCAATCATATGATCTAGAGGGATCATATAATTAGGATTCAACATTTGATTTCCTTCTATGAAATATTATTACTCTTTTTCTTTTGACCCCCAATACCAACACAATTGAATACCTCCACTAAGTTCTTCAAAATTGTCTTCTGGGTCATATTACATTTCAAAAAGACGACCTGTAAAATCGAAACACTCATGCATATCTTGTTTTCTGATTTCATTAAACGGTTCCGATTCAAACAGTGTATTTGCAGATATGTACAACCCATCATTGTGTTACACAAAGAACCTCTTTTCCTTTTAATTCCTTAAACAATGAAGTTCATAATTGTAATTGAGTTTATCTTCCTTTTGAGTCAATTGGCAAGCCTTTTCTTTGAGTTTTTCCATTTAGAGTAGATCTCCATAATTGTTACTTTACAATTGAACAGTCTAATCACAAGCATTTCTTTTTGTAACTTGCCTCATCAGTACTAAATCGATGTCTTTACTTCCGAAATTCTTTCTCACATATGTTCCTGGCAAAATGACTCCATCATCCACACAAGTAATGTTGATCTTCTCATATCCGATATCCACTACACAACACTATTAAAGATTGGCTCCGAAACTGGATAAGACAGATTCCAAATGTAGATAGATGCCTTTGAATCCCAATTGTCTTATTAACATATCTACAAGCATTTTCACTTGAACTCTTTGGAAGATATCTGGAATTACTAATATACAATAGTAATCAGAGACATTCTTGACTTCCAATTTGCAACTCAATCCATATAGAGTTAGTTTGTATAGATCTTCAATCACATCTTGCATATTGTAACCATCTGTTAAATTGAAAAATCCATGCTTAATAGGTTGTCTCACCAAATACTCGCCTGTGAATATGTCATCCTCAAATACAACAGATTTATCCTCTATCATCTAAGCAAGAATGCATTCTGGCTATTTTTGTTCCTTCTTGCCCAGAAAACCCCTGATGTTACGTAAATCTACTTCAATCTTGGCTCTAGGCTTTCCACGCATACTTTTAGGCTGAGCTTTTAATGCACATTTCTAAATGAGTTTTTGTTCCAATATTAAAAGACTTTCATCAATCACAGTGAGATCTGTGGATTAACTTTGTTTTTGCTAAGAATTTACTTTATAGCCTATCAAATTTCTGAATTTCTTAGGAAGCATCTCTATATAGAATATAAACACACCAATTACCGCTTGCTTTATTCATCTTTATACTATGCGATCCATACTATATGATGATGCAATCACTTCCCCTCTCTATCAAATTCTCAATATTTTGGATCTTATCCTGCAATGACTTAATAGTGTTTTGCACATTGTCTTATTATTGATTAGGCTTTTCTTGCATCAATTTATTAGAAAATAAAATATAATTAATATATCACTATTGCTAGACCAACGACAACAATATATGTTCGTTACTACTTTGTTTGATACTCACCCTCATACGGATGGATAATTAAATTATTCAAGTTGAAAATGTCCTAGTTTTATGAACAAAAATCATCTATTTAATTACTACACTAAAATTTTACGAGATCAATAAGGAATAAGGAGATGAATTAAAATTACTTATAAGTAGAATACAGGATGGGCATGTAGAAATTTAAATGGAATAGTAGAATAATTAGTTAGAAAATTGTAGATCATTAGAAAATAGAGAAAATAGATTATTATTAAATGAGAACCTCTTAAATATTTCACTTCTAATTGTTGTTGATTGAATTAGCAATACTAGTAATAATAATTGAAATATTATATCAAATAAAATTATGAATTTTCAACCAAAATATCCAAAATGTATTCAATTGCATTCCTGTATCATCTCAAAATCTAGTAGAATACATTTTATCTAAATTGTATCCATTATTCTTCGCAAAGGAAGTTAAAACAATTTTTGAAATTATTTTATATATAATAAATAAACGAATATATATGTCTGAATTCGTCTGCTTTGTAGTAGAAGGATAAACTCATTACATTGAAGCTAGCAAGTGTTTGAGCATGACTCTCCAAACTGAGAAAAAAGGGCTTGTAAGCAGATTAATCTTATGAAAAGGTGTATACTGCCACAATGCCAAAATGGTTAACGATGGAAGCTTTCTCAGTTTTCCAATAGTTCCTCAACAATTAACTGGATATTCAGAAAAAATACACTGATTAAACTCTACAAAGACTATTGTGGTTAGGAGATCATTTGTAGATGGAATTCTTTTAAGAGACTGTCATTCGCGATCTCATTTTAGACAGAGTAAGTGTTTAAAATTGCATTTTGTTTTTAAATGAGGCATTCAAAAAGTTGAAAGCATGCGAAGTAAGAATCTAATTTAATTCAGGATTCCCCAGAAGTATGGTATCAGATGTTGAATGTGTGTATGAACTTCACAGCAAGAAATTTACTATTAATATATTAATCCAATCCAATTGATCTCAACAAGATCAACTAGAAGGTCATTGAAGAGATATTAGAAAGAGCATTGAAACACTATCGCAAAAAGAACAATCCTGAACTCCTGCAAATAGTATAAAAGATAAGGAATTGCCAAGACATAGTTTAAATAATTACTTAATAAAAATAAACAGTGTTGGCCAAGAAGATCAACTATCAAACTCATCCCAGTATTAATTGGAAGTTATCGAATCTATCATCCATTATCAACAAAGAAACCTAATAGTTTAAATTTTCAGATTTCACATGGAAATTAGTGGCAAAGATGGAGGATAAAGTCTTGAAAATTTATCTTAAATTAGAAGATATTGATCCTGAATTGAATTTGAGAATCATCGCACTTTATTTCTAATTGCAGCTTTCACAATTTGGTCTAGAGCCATTGAAGTTAGTCAATTTAGTAGCCAGCAAAGGAAATAAAATTCTCCTATGTGAATTCAATGGTATATCATTATTCACTAAACCATAGATCTAAATAAGTTTGACTAACAGAAGTTGGAATTTACAGTATATCTGAATACTGATCAAGTATTGACTTTGTGTTTAAATCATCTCTATTACAACTTGAATCCTACATACAATCTAAGTAAGCTGGATCTAGATGATTGTCTGATTCTACTAGCTGCTACTCCTTAAGTATAACAAGCCTAAGAGAAGTCATTCTAGCTGCTCCTAGAATTCGGTATTTTTATAACACAATATTGATTAGTGCCTTAGTTAAATCCAAATGATTACGAAAAATGCATCAATTAACTCAACTTGTCCTTGATGAATACTGAATTCTTAATGAAATATGTCAAGTGCCCCTTAAACCAGTTTATTCAATATGAATTAGACAAGAGACAACCATAACAATAGAGATCTTATTCTGTTTCTAAGGATTCAAAGAGCTCTTCAAGAATCTTAAGATAGGTTAGTGCAGGAGGAAGCAAGAATGATAAATCAGGAGATTAGTTAGTAAATCGCAGTTAAAGCAGCGAAAAATTACATAATGAAATGCCAATCAATAAGTTGCAATAATTAAAGAGAACCCCAAGTCAACAAAGATTTGAATAACAATAAATAGTTAATAGTGGAATAAGCAATTAATCTGCATTATATTCTCGGAAACAATTATTTGATGAGATCAATATAGTTAACTTTTTGAAAGTGAAAGATCCTTAGCTAATATAAGAATTGAATGAATTGGTTAGAATTTATTATTGATAATTTAAAATATTCAATAAACACATTATCATTCTTTTAAAAGTCCATGCTTTTTCCATACACTCTTGAAAAATTCGATCTCATCTGCACTTCCTACGATGATTTCACTCTTTTATTGATATCCTGTAATTTCAGTGTCAAGCACAGAGTGTTTACCATTGAAAGACTTTCCTTCGGCCTTCTCGGTTAAGAAGGAGAGTGGGGCACATTCATAAAGATATCTCAATTTCGATGGATTTTTGGCATCACCAAAACAAGAGAACACTCCTACTTCTTTCAAGAAGATTTAGCAAATATCTGGAGCCATTCCACCTGAATATCTCAATGTGTAGCCATTATGAATCCAATAATCAACCACCTCTCTATATGGAATGTGATCAGCTATGCATCTTGTGTTTCCTGGACTGAACAATTTGCCTTTTGGCTTGATCTTGATGTTATCCTTTGTCAATTCCCAATGTCCTTACTTATCACCATCTACATAATCAAAATTAATGCCATACCAAATAATGTGTATTCTTAGACCTTCTATTCCTTCTCATTCCAGAACACCACGTTTGTTCTGCTTCCATACAAACAACAACAAGCAGAAACCATGTCCCTACCTTTTTTTCCAATTAATAATTTGTCATCGGATTTCCAAATGGCAACTATTGTACCCACTGCAAAGTTGGTTCCTATAATTGAACTTCCATCCAATGGATCAAATGTTACTATATACTTTCCACCTTCAGAAAGAAGCTTCATCTATAAAAAATTAGAATTCATTTGTACTTCTGGGGTTTCTTCACTTGCAGTGTGGCTAACAAATCCTGTTTTCTTCAATTCGGTATTGACATTCAATTCGCATTGTACATCCATCTCTAATTGATGATCTCCAAAATCATTTTGGGTGTTTGTATAGTCTCCACCTCCAGAACAGTATCTCAATACTCTGGAGTTTTCAATGAATGCAAGAAGTAGGGCTGAACATACTGCTGAGAGTTCTGGTTCATCACTAAGCTTAACGTGAAGAGAGTGCATTTGCTGGATATTTATAAATTAGATCATAAATCGATAAATTTCCTTAATTAGTGCCTATTAACATGCGTATTATCTTTTAAACTTATATTAAAGTGACGCATTTTTTATTTAGTTAATCATCATTATCTCATTACTATTTTTAGAGCTCATTATTATCATTTGATATCATATAAACTCTTAAACACATCAAAATAATCAATATCATTCCAATTCAACATTTCAAAGACAACTACTCACTCGAATAGAAAATATACATCTCGAATTCAATTATATTAATCTCAAATTTCTTAGGTTGTCCACTAAAAATTACAACTTGAATGCGACTGAAGATCAATAAAGTTTACAATGATTTAAAATAAATGTACACATCCACTTATTGAATAATAACATAAAACTCAATCTAATAGCTCTGAATGTTAATTATGATTCAACTTAAAATGAATTTTTTCAAGGAGATACATAATGATTGTTCTACTAGCATAATTAATCATCAAAACCCTATACTACTAAATAATAGAAAGTCTGTATTGTAATATATATATTTTTATATTCTTAAATAACAATTCAATAAAAATTATTTTTATGTTGAATATAAATTTAAGTCTGATGAAATTCTAACTTATATTATTAATGTATTAGTTAATTATATTCATAATTTTAATAATCTTTTCATCTCACAACCGCACACAGGACAAACCTTGATGGACTCTATAGATTGCAAGTCACAGCCTTTGCAAACATAAAGTTATTATTAATATACTGGTTCAAGTGTTGTTTAACATCTAATAAATCGATGAGTTGGACACGTAACCCACGTTATTAATTATTGTTTACAGATTGGACAAACATCTTCTTTTCTCAAGAGACTTGGTACAAACTTGTTTTTGACTGCAGCAATTTAAATTTTAATTTTATCATTAGTTGGTTTGATTGACTCAAGATAAGAAATATAGACATGCTGATAAAAGTCTTTGTAGACTTCATGTTATTCCATCAACATCAACAAATTTAAAATAGCCTTGCCAGTTGCTTTCTATAAGTCTTCAAATTTATATTATTGCAGCTATAAATCCTAAGCTTTCTTTTTTTTCTCGTATAATTGCTTAGCTATTTCTAGACACATAATTTCCTTTTTGGCATAGTAGTAATAGATCTTGAAATCATTGATATCAAGTGGTTACTAAAAATTACTATTTAATTAAGGTTGAATCATGAGTCTGAAAACTTCTTGTGGATCCTTCTCCAAAATGAGACAATTAATTGATTGCCCTACTTGTTCTTTGAGACAAGCAAATTCTAAGATTTGGTTGTAAGATTTACACACCGAAATCACTCTATTAATATTGCTCCATTTGTTAGAGATGAAGAGTTTCCCATTCTTGAATAAGAAGTCTTACTCATTGATTGGATAAAACCTACTCATGAAGGACATTTGCAGTTTTATCTGTTTTTCCTAGGATCTAATTTTGAGACTCTGTATTTGAGTTCCACATAATATATATAGGGTGTTTTCATCAATAATTTCTATCTGCAAGGCTCCAGGAAATGGAATTTCAAATGCGCTTTTGTCATCATAAATGAGAATTTAAGAGGAATTGTATAAAACTAAAATAGAATGTGAATACATCATTTCATCCTTATACTCCTAATTCAAAGTTAATTATATGTTTCCAATCATGAGTTCATTATTCCTATACACAGCCAAATTGTTATTCCAACATGCAATTGCTTTCACGTTATCAAGCATGAATTATTGGTCTGTAACCAAAGCACCATTATTCCACAACACAATCACTTATTCTTACATAACATAGAAATCCTTTATTTATGGCTATTCAGAATTAAGTGAAATAATTCTTTTTTCAAGATTGCTGCTATACAATATGGGATACGAACCCTCACGATATGCTAATGCAATAAACTTAGTTTGCTCATTGTCATTAAAAGCACTAGTAAGAGCATCAAATGTTTGAAATTTAGGAACGCTGATTTTTTTTTTAATAATGTCCTTTCTTTGAGTCAAACGCTTTAGCGACAACACAATAATCTCATTCGCATATGCAATATAGAGGAATTCATTTTAGGCAATCATTTTGATGACATCTTGAGATGGCTCAAAAAACTTCTAAACTTAAAATTCTTATGATTAATTCATAATAAGTTTATAAACTCTTTTTAAGAAATATATAATTAGACACTTATAAAGATATTCTAAAAAACACAATGAAATCATTTGTATTACTTAGATTCTGATGAGATTAATAATTTTTATCAGATTAAAATGGCTTGTCATTTTGTTAATGAGTAAGAAGTGCTTGAATATGCTTCAATGACTAGTTCTCATCATGATGATGGTACTGAGAATGAGAGTCAAAGTGAGAATGCCAGACAATCGAATCAAATAAAAAACCCCATACTTCTAAAATCTGAGTCGTAGTTTTCTGAGAGTGATTTATCAAACAAAATTAAACTGCCCAGAGGAGGGAGTGTTATAATGACTAAAGCAGGTGCCATACAGTTCAGTATGGTTCCTGAAACATTGAAAGACAGCATCAACTTAGGTTTGGATGTGCCAGGTATATTTATTGTACCCTCGCATCGATTTGATAAAAGATTTTGTTTGTCTGTAGCTGAATTTGAATTCCCAGCTTATTTCAGTTTTTTTGTAAAGAGAAGGAGAGTGACTCTAATTACTGATAAGGAAGGGGAAGAAGCAATCAGAGCAATATTTCAGGAAACATTACTTGGACCAAAAGATTTATCAAAATTTGATTAAGATTTTAGCAATGATTACAATGGCAAACCAGACATAGTGAAAGAATTAGGCCATTTCGCGAAGAATCCCTTCAATCCTACTGACCCCTTGACTGTAGACTTATTGATCAATTTTTTAATTTTTGATGAACAAAATCAAGTTAATTTAGGTTAGGATGTGATAGTAAAGAAGGTAGATTAGAAATTTTTGATATTTGAAAATGGAAAATAGATCGCTAAGATGAAAAACAAAGTGGAAATCATGATAGATGATGTTAAGTCCAATGCGTATATAAAGTATGGATTATTCAGTAATCCCAATGATTAATAATATGTTGAGCATTATTTTGAATAGACATTCACTCCTCCTACCTTTGGAGTGACAGTATTGGGTTGTTCACATGGTTTTGATCCAAAAGGTTCTGTATCGGGTTACATCTTTTGGATAAATGGGTTGGGAGTAATGCTTGATCCTCCTCCATTCACAACCCTTCTCTTGAGAAAGAATGGAATACCAAGTAGATTAGTGAAATGGGTAATCATATCTCATAATCATGCTGATCATGATGCAGGAACATTTTAAAAACTATTGGAGTCTGAAAAAACAGTATTAATTAGTACTGCCACAATTAAGGAGAGTTTTGTTAGGAAGTATGCTGCAATGACTGGATTTTCAGTGGATTATATTGAATCCCTTTTTAATTTTGAGAGAGTTATAGTAGGAAATCCTTTAAGGATAAACGGAGCCTCATTTGAATTTCACTATTCACTCCATAGTATTCCTTGCTTGTCTTTTACAGTAAGATTGGGTGGTAAATCAATCTATTTCAGTGGGGACACATTTTATGAACCCAATGGATTAAAAGCAATTTTTGAGAAAGGAGTGATTTCAGAATCAAGATACAATTTTTTGATGAGTGAAGATAAATGGAAGAACTCTCTCATCTTACATGAAGCTGGTGTGCCCCCTATTCACACTCCTGCTAAATTGTTGGCCTAACTACCACCAGAAGTTAAGGAAAATTTAAGATTAATTCATACGGCAGCTAAGGATATCCCTCCTGATTCGGGATTAAGAGTTCCAGGAGTAGGCTTAGAAAACACTATTGTTCTAATTTAATCATCTGAAGATTGTAGATTAAATACCATTTAAGAATTAAGTTTGATTGAAAACATAGACTTGTTTAAACATGCTAATATCCATCAAGTAAGATAGATTTTTGAGAGCTCAACCATTAACACTTATGAATAGAACTAAAATATCTGTATTTAAGATGAGATTGGAAATGAGTTCTACATTATTCGCAAAGGCACTGTCAAAATACACTCTGATAATCCTGTTTTTGTGAAATATATGCATTATGGTGATTATTTTGGTGAAGGGTGTTTCTTCAATTAAAATAAGAGAAGAGCCAATGCCACTGCTATGAATTAATGTGAATTAATAACTTTGAGTAAGGCTGACTTTTTGAGGATATTCTAATATGGGGAAGTGATGCAGAAATTAGAGAATCTGCAAGTAGTTCGTTCTTAGATATAAATTATGGAAAGAAATAAATTCTTTTCGTAATTAACATCATATCAGAAGATTCAATTAGAAATGATATCAAACTTAAAACGATTTTTCTAAAAACATTCTATGATTCAATAATATGGTGTTATGGCTTCAGTAGCTTTTTTTGTAGTTTCAGGTAAAGCTTAAGTGATATTACCTTCTGATTATGTTGTTCAGTAATATGAAGGATAATCGGTTAAAGTTAATCGATAAGAATCAACCACAAGTGATCATACCAAATAACAATAATAGATTATTGATTAGAAAAAGAAGAGACTGTCTTTGCCCATCAATTTAGCAATGCTTGAATAATAAAAACCAAGTATCTAAACACCAGAGGCATCAGAGAAATCTTCAATAAATGAAATAAAAGTATATTATCAATTGCATTATTATTTAGACCTATCCTTTGACAAGCGGAATGTTCTTTGGAGAAATTGATTCCATCGTGAGAAACAGAAGAACTTCTACGATAGTTGAGGCTGTGGAAGATACTGAGATTATTATCTTGGATTCATAATCATTAAGGTCTTTCTTAGCTGACAACCCTGGACTTATGGTGCTCTTTTAAGAGAGTATTATTATTGAATGAATAATTGTCATATTTATGAATAGAAAATACTTAAAAATATTTCAAAGTGCAATTGTGAACTAAGCAAACACAGGTCGATGATCACTACCTAAGAGGTCAAAGTTGGCATCATAATTTTAAAGTTTCAATTTAGAAGTCATTTCTTGAAAACTTTATTAGGTGGATTGCATCGTCATTTTTCTATTTTCTTTAAAGAGAATTCTATCGCACCAACCTGGAACTCTGAAATCCTAATCTACAGCCCAAGAATTATAATATTATAACAATTTGTAGGTGGGTGGAAAAAAGATCATTCCTTCTTAAAATTAAGATTAGTAGTCTTGAGTATTAAACTAAAATTACTTAATTTATTACGACGACTAAGATACATTTAATCCTTTCCTAGCCATCCAAAAAAATCAGAGTGAGTTCTGATTGTTTAAGGACTTATCCTGTCATCGATTCTAGAATTGAAATCTCCAGTCCAAATAAGATAATCATACTAGATTTGATTATGATTAGAAAACACTTAGCTTTCAAAATGAGTTTCCAATTTAGAAAACTAGGTTTAGCGTTTGGATTCAGAATTTTACCCACTTTCTAAATGACTATTAATGAATAAGAAGATCTTTTCATTGATATTTATTGATACAGCTATTCCTCCCTTGTTACCAACAATTCCCATGAAACCTTAAGAGAAAGTGTAAGACTTACCATTCCTTATTTTGGGTATCAATGATTTATGAGCGAATACAATGATATGCATTGCATTCAGTGAAGCTGATTATACTTTTATATAAGATTTTCCTAACTCATTCTGTAATTTGACTTCCCACTCGCTTTTTGATTCGCAGAATATTGAAGTAACTATACTACGTTGACATTCTTGTGTTCCAACAACTATGAGATCATGATGCAATATATCAATATTGAAAAGTCGTTTTAGGGAATGGTTGGGTATCATGCCATGCATGTTCCATGTAATGACAAGCATTCTAATGTCGTTCTCGAAATTCCACTCGTTTCTGGGCTAATTTAGCCATTTGTAGGAGCACTTATGATTGAGATGCAGCATCTCTTGATTCAAGCTGCCTATAAGTTTTGGATCTTGAGAATATTCACTAAAGAAGTTATCATTAAAAAGTGGGAATGGGAGAGGATCCTCAATTAGAGGATAAACAGAATGAGTTTTCATTTTAAAGAATGATTTTAATATATAATGTAGTTATCTAAGAAATTTGAAGAGTTTTAAGACCTTGATCCGATTGAACACATTCCCTAAAGACGAGTATCAAGAACAATGGGTTACCAGAACAGCGAATCGATCCAAGAAGAAGACGAGGAGCAGTCCTCCTCAAGTCTGAATATGCCAGAGTTAATCAACAAATTTAAGAATTCATCAATCAAACAACCAGTGGATGGCAGTGGGAGTGATATGAAAATACCCACAATCTATACGAACATGCACTCCAACAACAGCCTTGAAAAGAACCCTTTTCAAATTGAATAAAAAATAAAAGTTTATAATAGTGATAGTAGATTGATGGATGTTTCAGTATTGGACCCACAGGATTCCCAATACTCTGAATCTGTAAGAATAAAACATGTATTCTAGTTGCAATCCGAAGTGATGGACAAAATGAAATCTGCCACTCTCAATTCAATTCACGTGAAAAATATAGTGACCAAATTCGTTCAGAAGATGAGACCAAACATCAATTGGAGCCAATTGAAAGACATCACGTTGATAGACGATTCCACCCAAAGTAAATGCATTTAAATATATGTAGTTTAACCCTAACTGTATAAGTGGTTCACCTTCGCCTATTTCACCTTGACCTCAGCCATCATCCTCTCATCCTCCATATTCATCCCCATACACATAGCCAAAGAGCCAGGCTTCGAGTTACCAGCGTACATAACCCACTGTTTGGCACTAATCCAAATTATAGCTGATATTTATTTTAAACGAGGCCCCTTCCATCTGAGTGAGGGCAAGTTTAATCTTGAATATGTTGATCAAAACAAAGTAGCCCTCGATTTGAGTCGACTAGCATCAGCCATAGCCTTGATCTTCCCATACTAATACGAGATCAAATACCTCATCATCCCTTATATCGTATTGCAATTGGTTAGACAATCAGAACGCTTTGAAAACATCTACAATTCCACTCAATTAATAACTTACATTTTGATTCTTTGGGTGGCTTTGATTATGACATTTGCTTGTCTCTTAGACTCAGAGGAAGACCTAAATTATTCACTTACATTGGCTGTGTCCTTATTGACTCACAATGGAGCTATATCTATTGATGTCACCCAATCAAATGCCCTGCTCTTACAGGGTTTTATGATCGTTAGCTCATTTACTATGATTTACACGGCCTCTGCCATTTTCATCTGGATCAAACCTGCTATGAAGTTGGAAGAGGAGAAAGAGAAACATCTTGCTTCCTTTTTGAATGGGATTAAAGACAAAAGAATTGATTATGGGTTGCAATGTCGTTGTTATTCGTATTTGGAATATGTGATCGATGTAATGCCTATCGTCTATCTAAGATTAGGAAGACATCATTAAGACGAGAGAACTTTTATCTAAGAAGTTGTCACCAGGGCTTTAGGAAGAACTCTAAGTTTCCATTCGTTCTAAGATGGTCGATAAGATCGGATTGTTCGAGAAGTTTTCATCCAGTCTGAAGTAACAATTGATTTACTGGTTTGATATTGCGCAATACAATCCTGAGGAGAACATTGTCTAGGTAAGACATTCAATCAAGAATTACATAGGAACATTAAGTCGAAGATTTCTGTCTCTACTTTATATTAAAAGGGAAAGTGAAGATCCAATTTTAGGGGTATTTCCAAGGCAAACCCAAGAGAACCTTTCATACATTATCGGAAGGATAAACCTTTGGGGAGTTCTCATTCGTTAGTGGGATTCCTCCATATATTTCAATCAACAGTCAGGGATTGACCACCGTGTTGAAATTGAGAAGATCAGATTTCTTAGAAATCATTAAGACATACCCTTAAGACAATGAGATTTTTTGTTTGTTCAAGGACAATTGTTACCAGAATCATAATATGTTCGAATGCAATTATTGCAAAATCAAGGGTCATTTGCTATTTGAATGCCAATACTTGTAGTATTACCCTAAAAAACTGAACGTAATTGAAAAGCATATATACCCCCATCCACAATAACGCTATAAAATTGAAAGAAGAAATAAGGAACCAAAGGCTCTTTTGATGTTGTTTGTTGTGGGGGAACGAGCCAAACAATATTAGTAGAAATTATCATAGGAAGTTATGACATCAGAGGACTTCCCTATATCATCTCAACTACCTTACAGTGAAAGTATTTATACTCTTGATATAAATATATATTAAATCTACATAGATTAGACCTAACAATCCGCCAGCTATTTGAGTAAAACCCAATCCGTGCACAAGTATAGTCCTGAACAGTTAAGCGAGAATCCAGACAGCGAGGAAGATCAACTCTATGAGGAGTTAGCCATCGACCCATTACTTAGCAATCAGTTAAGAAAACAATAGAACAAGACTACCTTAAGAACCGCAGGATTTCCCTTCATGTCTGAAACTCTAGGTACTAATTCAAACAAGCATTCTTAGAAAACCTACACAAAGAAAAACTGCAAGTGATTACTGAACAATCATAAAGTAAGTAATTTGACTCTCTTAATTCAAAACAAGAGGAAACCAATCAATTGAGCAAGTAGAGTAGTGGTTCACAAGCATTCGCAAAGAAAAACCATCATCTTTATACTGCTGCTCGTTCTATGCATGCTAAACTCACCTTTCGTTATCAGCAACAACAATCAGGATAAATTGATGATCAAATTCAATACCAATAACAATAATAGAATTCAGTAAGACAAACATCGAATCGTTCTAACACTTATTCGAATCCTCTATCTAATAATTTATCTAATAATCCCTCAAGTAATTCTAAGCCTAATACTAAATCTGCTAGAGTTTCCCCAACACAATTTTAATAACCTCCACCATAAAAAAAGAAGGAGGAAAGAGGATCGCATAGTGATCAGTCACTTTCAGAACAGTAGAGGCACACAAACAGAAAAAAAAGTACTAAAACGGGCACTAAAGTAAGCATACTAAATTAGATGTCCCAGTTCTAAATAATTAACACTCCAGAGGTATCAATTTTATCTATGATAAGAATCATCACTATTAATATAACGATGTTGTGTTTAATCGATTCGAAAAGATGCATTTATTTAAGCATTATAACCCACATAATAATTATGATAATGTAATCATCAGGTACAATTAATTATATAGTTTAGAATGAACAAATTCCGTAGAACCAAAAGAAGTAAACCAATTCATTACACTATAAAATGCTTTGTTTCCTCAAAAATAAAGAGAGTAAAGAAGATTTTGGATTCTTAGTTATGATATCTGTTAAGTGTGTTACTAAGATTTAAAGAGAAATGTTTTAATATTATATTTAAATGATGAAAAGGGTTATTCTCATTTAGAGTTTTAGTTTTCACCAAACTTCTCTTCAATCCATCTCATAGTAATGGATCCCGGTCTTTCAATTGGTAATCCAAATGCTCTGGACCAAATAAGATTAGCCATGCATCCTAATGCTCTTGAGACTGCGAATACGACAGTGTAATATTAGAACTCTCTCATTCCATAATGATAGAGCAAGACTCCAGAGTGTGCATCGACATTTCTGTGATAATAAATATATAAATACGGCCATGGGTTTTAGATCTTTCCAATAGTTTTCAAAACAGGTGGGATCACGTGATAGCATTGTCTGACTAAATCAACTAGTGGATCATTCTTGATGTGTCTGGCTGCAAACTCTTTTTGATGGATGAAACGTGGATCAGTATATCTTAAGACAGCATGTCCATATCCTGGAATGACTTTGCCCTCTCTGATTGTAGTAAGCACATAATCTTGGATTTTCTCGTTGGAGATGTTTTCACCCAGTTCATCCTAGACGGTTAATCTATTGAAATACTCTCATTTCCAATAGCCATTTGAGCACTTCTTAGTTAGCAAGACCATGCAAGGGACCAGCCAAACCATTGACACCAGCAGAATAGGACAAGTAGGGGTCTGCCAAAGCTGAACCAACCAAATGCGTTGTATGGGCACTCACATTACCTCCCTCATGATCAGCATGAATGCTTAAATATCCTCTCAAACATTCTCTAACTTCAAATTTATTGTATCCGAGCATATGAGCATAATTACCAGCCCAGTCCAAGTTGTTATCAGCTGAGATGATTTCTCCATTCTACATTGTAATAATCCATATACTTTATATTTATGTCTGTAAATGAGGGCAGCCACTCTTGGGATCTTGGCCAACAAATCCATAGCATCCTCATAGAAGTACTCCCAATATTGGGGCTTAGAGATCTTCCCTTGATCATAAGCTTGCTAGAAAAGAGAATCTTTCTGTAGATACAATAGAGTTTATGATAACATAGTCATTGGATGTGCTGATTTTGGTAAACTCAAAATGAAGCTTTGTGTCTACGAATCCAATTGTCCTCTATGTTTCCATTCTTATTGTAAATCAGCGAATTCTTGCTCAGCTAAAAATAGAAATGGATCACTTTACATGGGAAATCGCCTGTACAGAGTAACCAGAATAGAGCTTCAGGAAGAGGCTCATGGCCATTCTCTCCTTTCTGGAGATACTCTTGCAATTCGGGGATGTTGTAATCTCTCATTGTGATACCCTAGAATCCTTCGTACAAACATGTTTACAGTCTTAGCATCCAACAATGAGGCGTCGTAAAAGAGAGCAAAGACGTTTCTCATACCTCCTATGGCTTGGTCAACTGTCACCTTACAGATTTCCTTGGATCCATATCTCTTTCTCACGTCTCGGAGCAAAGCTTGTTTAACTGGCACAAGGTCTCTCATTCTTTGCTTTAAGAGACCATGCGTGTTATTGTAGATACTTCTATAGAAGAGTTAAGCTAAGCCTTTTTATTTTGTATTCATGATGAGATATTAAATTTATTGCCAAGTTAAAAAGATATTTTATCACTTAAACACGTAGTATTAATATTATGATAACTAAATTAACAAGATATTCGATGAATTCCCCCTTTATTTTGATGAATTGAAAATTTATAATTATACACTTTTTAAATTTTAAGGGGGATATTAATTTACAATCCAAAAGTCATCAGATTAATTGCACTACAATTGTTTTCAATTTATCTCCATACATTAAATAATTTAACATTAATAATTTTATGATTAAACCTTGAAATAGTTGTGCAAAACATTGAACAATTTTGACTTCAATACAAATTAAAATTATACCCAATTTAATATATTATATATCTATACTATCATAATTCCTCCACTTTCTTAAGGTAAAAGAACTTCCCTTGATATTCAGGGTTCACTTCGTGTGGCAATTCCACCAAGTATACTGGAGTCAAGGCTCCTTGATCTATTGTCAATTCAGCCTCATCTCCAGCCATATCAGTCTTCACCCATCCAGGACAACAAGTGTAAACTTATACGCTCTTATTCTTAACCTCAGCATTCTAGGCCAAGGTCTTAACATAAGTGTTGATAAGCAATTTGCTTATTCCATATCCCCAACTTGGCCAGCCATTCTGTTCATATGTATCTAAGGTTATAATATATCATTATACTATTCTTAACATGTTCTTAGAATTCTTCAGCCAATTTGAACACTTCTTCTCGAGTGATGTTTGGATTCTAGAATCTTTTCACAAGATCTTCGGATTTCAAATATTTTGTTTTGCCAGCTGATGATCCTACTGTGATGATCTTCCCATTTTGACTCAATAGAGGGATGAACTTTTCAGTCAATTCGACTTAGAGATTTAGGAAAAATATATACTAGTGCCATAGAAGTTTGGTTTAAAGGTGTATTGAACAACTTCCAAATTGAAGTCATCTGACTTGACAGCCACAGCTGCGTTGTTAATTAAGATATCAGCCTAATGGAATCTGGTTGTAAATTCCTGTATGAATTTATCGATACTGTTACTATTACTTATGTCCAACTCAATGGTGTCAATTCTATCCTAAGATAGCTAAGAGAACATTAAGGTGATTGAATACATTGTATTTTTCGAGCAATTAGGTTCTAGACTTTTGAGCTAATTCAACGGATCGGCAAGCCATGATTACTTTGTATGACTGCTTCTGAATGAGATTCTCAAGAATGCCAAATCCAATTCCTTTGTTTGCTCCTGTGATGACAACTGTCTTTAAGGCTTACATTTTATTAGAAAATATTGATTTTCCAAATTCCAAGAGTTTGGATATGAAATGATTTAATAGATGTAATTAATCAGTTTTAGAATTCTCAATTCCAAATAAGTATCCAAGACAAATTCAACTTTAATAATATAAGTAACAGCTAAATAATAATGTCAATATTGGAATGGGCATTGAAAAAGGCTGTGGGTTTGGGCTATATGAAATGGGGATTGATATTCGGCTTGACAAACGGAGTGGCTGTGTATTCATACTATAGAGAGAATCGAAATAAATACGATTTGGAAGCCTATCAATAATCAGTCACTAGATATGTCTCCTATTAATCTGGTAAGGTGGCTGAAACATACATTCCAAAATGGCTAAGAAATCCTTTATTTTCATTATTCGGCTACGTTTATGATGTGAATTATGAAGATATGTTGGAACCTCTTGAGAATTACGAAAACTTTCAACAATTCTTTACTCGCAAAATAAAAAGCAGATAGTTCGACAAAAATGCAAATAAACTAATAGTGCCAGCAGATTCTAAAGTGCTATCATTTTGCGAAGTGAAGGATGACAGTCCAATATTAGTTAAGAATGTGCATTATAAATTGGGGTATTTTTTGACTGGACAAGAGACTTTTGAGATGACTCCTTAGATATTGGAGGATGCCAAGAAAAGAAAGAATACGAAGTTGTATTCAGTGATATTTTATTTGGCTCCTGGAGACTATCACAGATATCATTTGCCAAGTGATTTTTAATTGAAAAGCAGGAGTCATATAGTTGGACATCTGGCACCTGTAAAGATCAGCTACATTTCAAGCACACCAAAGGTATATGAGACGAATGAGAGAGTGGCCTTGTTTGGAACTTATAATTTTGGATTAATGAGTATAGTTTTGGTGGGTGCAACCAATGTGGGATCAATGACTTTAAATTATGATAAGGAATTCTAGACTAATTAGAAGGCTCAGGAATTGTTTGTTTACAAACATTATGATCCAACTATTTCGCTTAGAAAAGGTGATGAATTGGGAATGTTCAAATTGGGCTCAACAGTTGTTATGATTTTTGAGGCGGAGAATGTGAAATGGAATATAGAGGAGGGATAAAAGTGTAAGTGGGGGGATGTATTTGCTGAAGTAAGTTGAGTTTTGATAAAATATATCAATTTTAATTTTAATGGCAATATAAAGAATAAAGGAATAAGAGGTGTCATACTCTTATCTCTACATCGTTGTATCATACATAGTGATCAAGTATCTTTTGGAACAATTTATCAATCTGAGACAATTGGATTAATTGTCAGTGAAACAGATGCCTATTCATATTGAATAGACTCTGGGAATCACACAGAAGCAATTCAAGAGAAGTTAGCGATTCTATTATGACAAACTGTAAATTTGATTTGATGTTGCTTAGGTCGTTTGAAATGTACACGAAATCAATAAAAACAGCAATGGAGATTATTGTAATATTATGTGGAGTGATGCCTTTTATTTGGGATAGGACTGTGACTTTCTTTAAGATGGACCCGAACTCAGAGGTAATTCCATTTTGATTATAGTTTCAAAGAGGATTGGCATATATCTTTGTGGAGTTTTTACGCCTCAAATTAATTGATGTTCCTAATAATTTTTATAACACTCACGTGATAGAGAAGCGATATGATCTGAGTCAAATATCATTCGCTCTGCAATTCAGTGATCTCGTCATTGAATCAGCATTGTGGGTGGTCTTTGTACCAATACTACTCTACTCCTACTTATATGTGGCTGAACTGGGAGGAGACTACTTTTTCATAGCGGTATAATCGACTACACAACATATAGATGCAATTCTTTGTACTGATCATGGCAATAGTGTCCAGTCTCGTCTATCCTAATTATATTCAACCACTATTCAACGAATTCGAAGAACTCAAAGAAACTCAACTCAAATCAGCCATCAGCCAATTAGCATTCAGAATGAATTTCCCCTTGGAGAAGATCCTGGTTATGGATGGGTCCAAACGATCAGATCATTCAAATGCCTACTTCTTTGGCATGTACAGTAAGCGAATAGTGCTGTATGACACTCTCATCAATAATCTGACAAACGAGGAGATTGTGGCTGTGGTTGCACACGAATTGGGACATTGGAAATATAGACATCCCTATATCAAACTAGTATTCTTCTGTATCAAAAGTATGCATTAGTATTTAATTATAGTTCTGATCACTTTCTACATCTTTGGGTTCTACAGAGATTCGGATGTCGTGTTCTTGAGTTTTGGGTTCAATGAGAAGTCCATCTTCATAGGGTCTGCGTTGTTCTTCTCTCTCTTTGAACCCATGAATACGTTGTTCCAAATATTCGAACTCCATTTGTCCCGTTTCTTTGAGTATCAAGCTGACATATTTGCCAATCGTCATGGTCTTGGGTCGTATTTGATGAGTGGGTTGATCAAACTGTTCAAATAGAATTCCACGAATTTGATGATAGACCCAATCTATCAATGGTACTATAACAGTCATCCTTCATTGTTTGAGCGATTAAAATACTTAAATAAATTGAGATGATTAATTAATTACTTTTTATAAATCATATTAATTATTTGACAATATCATATAAATTATTTGACCAAGCTTTCCCCTTATATTCCTGATCTTTAAATTGCCAATAATTTAATGAACAACAAACTTGCTGATTTAATTAGCAACTATCTCAACGAATAGAAACATCTAACAGATAAATATACTAGACTATTCAATCAAATCAAATAAGCTGACAACTACTATGGTCGCAATTCCAATTCCATCCTAAATCTCAAGAAGAGGTCTTCCAATTCAGATTACAGTTACAGTTCCAATAAGGAAAAAGTCTATTGCCAATTTTGTGGAAAACAATACACCAGCAGATTGCCATTGAAAAATCACATCGAGAAGTTCCATTTCCAAGAAACCTACCCTTCCAAACAAGAGTTATCTACTAAATAAATCACCCCCTATGATGATGACGATGATTGCGCAAATGACGATGAAAATAGTTATAATGAAGCAGACGAGGAATTGAGACAGAAACTGTTAAGGAATGTCCAAGCCATCGAGAAGCGAGAGTGCTAAGGACCTCCCCAAGAAGAGGTCATCATCAGTGGCATCGATTCAGATTCATAGAATTGATTTTTATTACGCATTCAATTAGTTACCTTTATTGTTTAATATATATATCTAAACCTTCATATACTCTTATGAACAATTTAAGAAGGATTTTCATTTTTATACAGATGGGATTTATTTTTTTATGGCTTTTCAATAATATTTATGGATTCACAATAAATTCATTGTCCACTTTCAGAATTGATGACCAATGAAGAAATCAGAGAATGGGCTTTCTCCCTGGATCCTCAACCTGAGAAGAAGAGCAAGTTAAACTCCTCCATGCCTCAAATAAGCAGTTCAGCTACAATTAATAGGGCTTGTATGAAACAATAGGAATAAAAGGTCAAGTATGTCCCTCGGATCATCCAACCACAACCACTTCAAGTAGAAAATCAAAAACAAAAAAAAGAGATTATCCATCGCCTGAAACTCCAGAATAGGTTGATGAAGGAAATGATTTAGTAGCAAAAAGATTTGTTAGAACAAATGAAGAAGTCTTGAATTCAATTTTTAATTATAATTATATTCAATAATTTAAATAAAAAAAGATAACTTATGGATCAGGCCAATAAGTTACAATACCAATAATCGGTTGAGAAGTACCTTGAAAGAAATAAAGTTTACCACATCTTCGAAGATCTACTTAAAGCTCTGATCATTAAAAAACCTGAAGATCCCATCCAATTTCTCATCAATAAATTACAAGAACCAGAAAGTATATATGATACCTGAAATCAAGCCAAAAAAATCTTTGTGGTTGGTCCTCCTGGATCAAAATTGAGAGAATTATCACTAACATTGGCAGATTATTTGAATTTTCATATTGTTTCAATCGGAGATCTGATTGAAAAGGAGCTAAGCAAAAAGTCTGAATTGGTATGCATCTCCTCCTATTTCTCAATTAGAGTCAATAAATCTAAGAATCTTTGGACAAATTCCAATATGTGAGTGATGACATTGTGATCAACATAGCACTTAACCAAATCAACCATTTGGAAAACGAAAAGAAAAGTTACATTTTCGAAGGGTTCCCCAAAACCAGAGTCCAAGGTTTAGCACTTCAAAAAGAAGGTATAATACCTGATGCATTTCTTATTTTGGAAATGTCACAAGAAAAGATTTATTAATGTTGTCTTAAGAAGTTAGACACAGAACCCTTCAATAAACTAAACAATAAAGATGATTTGGTAAAATCACATTCTTTGGAATACTAATTGAATTTGAAATAAGTCAAAGAAATTTACAAAAACTAGTATTTTTCAGTTGATGGAGAAAAAAACTATGAATTAGAGGATATGGCAGTATGTTTTATTAAAAATACCTTATCTAGTAATTATTGAAGTACAAACTCTATGATAATGCCCCAAAGAGAGCTCTTAGAATAGTTGTTATCGGACCTCCTGGATCTGGGAGATCTACATTGGCTAAGAAATTGTCAAGCAAATATGGATTTGTGTATATTTCAACAAGGGAATTGATTTCAAATTTGGTAAATTAGAAAGGAACAACAGGAAAAGAGGCATTTGAGAAAGTAAATAAAGGAGATCTCGTAGAAGACAGAATTGTCAATGCTCTAATAAAAGAGAGAATCAATTAGACCGATTGTTAATTGCAAGGTTACGTTCTAGATGGTTATCCTAAAACTGAGAAACAACTGGAATCTTTGAATGAAATGAATATTCAACCAACTCTGATGGTTATAATTGATGTGGCTGACGACATCATTACAAGAAGACTTGTTCAAAGAAGAACTGATCCATTGACTGGAAGAATTTACAATTCAATTGATGAGGCTGACAAGGAAGTGAGACCCAGATTGATCATAGCACCCAATGAAAAAAGAGAAGTTGTTTAATAGAGGTATGATTTAATTTTATCAAATTTAGATTGAAGAGATGGGATGATTTAAAATAACTGATAGATGGAACTCCAAAATATGCTTCAATCATTTATAAAGTCTAGGGAGAGAATCCTTTAGATAATATGATAGAATCAGTATGTTATCACCTGGAGAAAATGAATTGATTTTATTATTAAAAATAAATATAGATATTTTATCTTAATATCATAATCATTATTAGCTTAATACTTCCTAAGCCTGTTTTTTTAACAATTTCTTTAATTCATCAGGAACCTTAGATACTTCCTCCTCTTCCTCTGTTATAGGAAAGAGCTTAAAGCGTGGATCACCATATTTTGTAATACTGATTTCGCTCTTGTCACAATCAAAATAAAAACTCAAAGTGAAATCAATTTGTTAAGCTCCCTCCTTTGTACAAGGTATGACTGCATATCTGCCATTGCTTAAAGAGATGTCATTAGTATCAATTTCTCTTCTCAAATTCAACTTACCAGAGGAAGCAACTACCTTTTTGTCATCAAATTTGGCCAAACATTTTTCAGTGGGTCCTAAAGAAAATACACAAAGCAATATAGGTTTCATCACATTTGGAAATGGATATCTTTCGCCCAAAAACAATCGTCCTATAAAAATAATACAATTAATATATACCATCCACCTGTTGCATTTAAATGTACATATTTGTCTTGTCTCCTTTCTTTCTTTTTAAATCAAGTATGTATTATGGATTCTTTTGAGCATATTGAATTAATGAGGCTTCAGTTTTCATTGGAGCTCCAGAACTCTACAGTCCAAATTAATCGAATACTCTCAATCCACTCCAATCTTCAGGAAAATCACTATTAATAAATTGAAATCTTCATACATGCATTAGAATAAATTAGAAAATACTGTTCTCCAACTTTTGAAACACATAAAGAATGTACCGTCATCTTATCCATAAACGTATGGCTCAGGAGGTTCTTTACCTTCCAACTTGGCCTTTTCAATTTCCTTTTAATAATAATCATTTATCCAATCAATCCATTTATCCAATTTAGCAGAATAATCTGGATTTTCTGACCATTTCAACTTCCACTCTCCATATCCCCAAGGATTTCTGATCTTTAATAATCTATGTGATTTATGATAGTTATTGCAACTCTAATCAGGTATCTCAAAGACATCTAAGATGCCATAAGCATGTCCACTCATAACCCCTGTGTCCTCATCATTTATTTTTAAATACAACTCAGTTCCACCTTCAGCACTACAGCCCAACATTGTTCCATCCTTCTTACATTTTAATAAGAGATTCCAGAGATCTTCCTTTTCCGCCTTTGTACATTCTTCATTCAATTTAATTTTGTCAGGTACCTTACCAGTCATGTCAGCCAATCCCTAAGCTATATCTCCAGCTGTTAAAGAAAAGTAATTTTGATGAAGCTTTGCATAAGCCTTCTCAATCAAATTGACCCAACATTCTGTAGGCTTTCTACATTTACCAAATACATATTCATTATCCTTTACACATAACTTGTCATCGATTACAACATACTTCCATCCAAAGTTCTTGAAGAATCTCATTACATATAGACCATATTTTCTTAAGAACTTGAAACAGGGTGGATAAACTCCGATAAGCATTCCATTCACTTCCTCGTCTGTCAACTCTTATATGGATTCTTAAGTTATCACAAAATCCCCTTGCAAATATTTCTCATACCCTGATATAATAGATAATGCAGAGACAAACCAACAATTACCTAAATACTTTGATTAACACACATCATTTGAAGCAGCTCCATCCTCATCAAACACATCAACAGTACAATTCTTATATTGCTCGTCTCCATTTTCTACTAATGCAGCCAAGAACTCCTCAGGTCTCAACCACTTACATTCCTTAGGTTATGGAGCTCCCTCTGGTACATCATTATCAGCAAAGTACATACTCTTACTACCATAAGGATCTTCTTTGGTAGGTCCAAAGTCTGGGTCTTCCCATTTTGTACCTGGACTCTATTCCAATTTCGAAATTTCTTCGTAAACATATCTTAAACATGCTAAATCTGAATTAAAAATAGTAGTCCATTTAGTTTCTTCTTTATGTAAAGTCCTTCCACTTCCTTCCATTCTGTACTTACCAAAATAATCCTCCTCTATTAACATAGGTTTTAATTTTGATAGTGTTGTTGCGTATTCTCCTACTGATTTCAGAGAGGCTCTCATTGACTTGTTAAGTGTATTATCTAAATTCATTGTTTTCTAAGGAACATAAATTAATAGAATCTTTTGGACCTAATCAATAATTTCTTAAGCTGATAGAACTCCAGATCCATCTATATCAAAATAAGAAAATAGAGCATCAGAATGCTTCTTTGAGGGACATGAGAATAACATCTAGGCCAATAGATAAAATTATTCTTAATTCAATTAGGTATCTTCATAAATTTATTCAGAAGCTAAATGTTAAACTATTCCTATTTCTAACGCTTACAATTTTCGAGTTAAAATTTCAAACAACAAATCAAAATTGTCTTTTGGAGACTTGAATTCTTAGAAAAACACCATTAATTCATCATAATCGATGGACCCATTTTTGTTCAAATCAATTGCATTAAAAAATGACAATTAATCGCTTTTTGGAATCTTCTTGTCAAATCTCTTATAAAAGTCATACAACAAAATTCCTGCTCCTGGTACTTCCAATTATTATATAACATTTCTAATAAACTCAATAGCGTCAACTCCTTATGCTTTTAATTTGGTCATAATTGTTTGAATATTCTTCCTGTCCTCATCAGTCAACATAATGATTGTCTCATTCAAAAATGCATGTGAAGATGACATATTCAGACCTGATTTTGATTGTCCCATCTATGTTTGAGTCATCCTAAAGGGATCCAATTATTAAGAAGCTTGAGTCGGTTTCAGGATCCCCACAGGCTAAGGTTTAGGAATTGGATTGCCTCCTCCTCCTCCAGCATTTGGGTTTATTTGAACACCCAAACCAATATCGGATTATGCAACCCTCATAGCTTTACGAACTTCTTAGTCATAAAATGTAGCTTATAGAACTCCACTCTTATTGACATCAATGTGATTGAAAACAGCTATGATTTCCTTTTCATTTAATAAATTTGAGCCATCAATTCCATGAATGAAAGACCTTACAATAGTTTACAGAATTACACAAAATGCGATGGAATTATATTATCTCCCATTCTTTTGAGAGAATCCTCAACTGACATTCTATTCATCAATAGTAAACGAGCGTACTTTAAGAGACTCTCCTAACCATAAGTTCTAGCTTAACCAGATACTTTCTCTTCATTAATTCCATACGCTTACAAACAATCATAATACTCTATATTACTTTTTGTATAATACCTTCTCTCTTTATGACTCCTGAGCAATCCTCATCAAAAATTCTCACCAACATAGTCAATTAGGTATTATTCAAACCTAATCTAACTTTCGATAAAAACAGTCTCATATCTTCAGTACTTATCTATCCTTGTCCTTCTCTATCAGATGCTCTAAACATCATTTCCGGAGTTAGTCCAATCCTTCTACAGCTTCTTGAAAAAATTCCCATAACTGCTTGATTGCTCAGATCAACTTAATCGTGCTATTAATCAAGAGGAATTCCTTGCTCTCTTAGTTTGTCCACTAGCTCTTCATTTTGCTTTTGCAATTTGAGCACTTTTAATTTTAATAACTTCACAGCATTTCTATAATCTTCAATTGATTTTTATTTAGTTGCCATTATTTATTAAAAAAATAATTAAAAAATAATTCCCACTAAATCCATTAAAAGATCCACAATATTCAAAAGAAGATTGTTCTCACTCATCTTCACTTTACTCAAGCAATCCCAGAAGTTACATTCATTTAATAAAATATTAATAACTTACACAAATATTATACGATTTAAATTGTTTATTATTAATCTAACCAAATCCAAAAATAAAAATATTACTTATTAGAAATGCTAAATAGAAAGCAATTAACTATTCACTTAGGTTTCAGGTCTCGTTAGACTTCTCCCTCTTCACAAGGATCTGAAACTCCTAAACATAAGAAATCCAATTCCTACCTCCAATTCTCGCCTAAATTGGATTGCAATAATGGATTACAATTTGTAAACGAGATCAAGGAAGTTAAAATTATATCTCCCAGAACCGAAGATCTTTATTCTCCCAAGTCAAAGCCACTTTAATAAAAGAACACAGTAAAAGATGAATAAATGAAAAAGAGTCAGTTTAGTAAAACCAAAAATGAAGATTTCATTTGACATTATCATAATTTCCTTGGAAATAATGTTCTTTTTTAACTTAATATTATTTAAAATTCATTCCCTCTTCTTCATCAAGTAAATCAGCAAGGGTTGATAACATGATGTAGGAGAACACTTATAAATATATGATTTACAAATAAATGCATAGAAATTATAGAAGGAGTAAATATTAGATTTGTTAGAAATTTTGACACCTTGAAATATAATGGTATTTAAACTCTGAAAATATAGAGTTTAAATATATATAAATTTTGAAACTTATATAGTCACCTTGTTAGATATTGTGAAATTTTATAATTAACGATCATTTATGGACTTCAGTTAATAAAAACTATAGATTATTTTTATATCAATTTTAAAATTATATATCATCAAATTATAAGAAATCTGTATTACAATAAATTTTAATATAATACATTAATATAATATAATTGTATTGGTATCATTATTAAAAAAATCTTGATTTGTTGATATTATTAGCCATGCTAGGGCTCTGAGTTTGCTTTGGTGATTTGATTGCTGGCAATCTAAATTATGTGGGAGAAGGAGTTTTAAGAGTCCTTTTACTTTTAGATGAGGGTGTCATATTTTATGGAGAATTAATAAAGCTGAGTGCTAAGGACTATCTAGATACTTCCCTTTTAGACATTTATGGTGTATTAAAGGTACCTTACACAGTTTTAAGCATTTTTGATTTGGATAAAGGAGGCTTGTCTCTTTAACTCATGGGTAATCTTAGGTGAATGAACTCTTATTCTTGTTGAGAATTAACATCTGTGAGGTTGGACTTAGTGTATTGATTGCTCTAACTGTCTTTTGGATCCTTCTTTATTGATAATTATGATAATTTAGTCTGGACCATTAAGGCTTTGATGATCTTTATGAATTTTTATTTCACTATGAATGTGGAGATAATTTCATTTGTGGTGATAGGAAATTTCTATTATTCAACATTCTTTATCCATGGATGATCCAAACATTGATAAGCTGACATCCTGTCATCAGGTTGTAGAGCCATGGTTTTTTATATAAAATCTTTAGCCATTGGTGGAATATTCTCTCTAAAGTGCACATTAAATTCTAATTTTGCTAATCTTCTAAAGTACTCTGAACTCCTCATTCCAGGAACAAAGAATGGATGCTATCCATCATGAAATAACTAATATAAAATTATTCCAAGGGCGAAAATGTCGACGGTCTAATTATAAGGCACATCTTAAGCCAATTCCGGTGCCATGTATAGCAATGTGCCACATTACTTATTTGCTATTTTATGTGAACTAATTTAATAGCTAAGTCCAAGGTCAATCAGTTTAACAATGGATTTGTTGTTTTCTCGAACCAAATATATGTTTGCTTAAATCCTAAATTTTTCTTACATGGCTTCAAATCTCGATGAATAATCCCTTGATTATGGAGATAACTCAATCCTTCTAAAATTTGTTTGATAAGATTTCTAACTTTGTTCTCCAACAATTGCTTTTACATGACTTCTTAGAGAGTGATTCCTTATAGGTATTCCATTATTATATACAGATGATTATGAGTATAGAGTAACTAAAGGATTATAAAAAAATACAACTTTGTGAAAATGCACAATATTTTTGTGATTGCACTTCTCCAATAGAGATGCTTCCTAATCCTGAGCTTTATTCTTATTTCTTTCGATAATCTAAACATTTAAACCAAACTCATTTACTTTGATTGCAACAGTTTAGTTAAGCTCCTTGCTTTAGGCCTTAACAACTTGTCCATAAGCTCCCCCTCCCAACAAATCTATGTAAACGAATTGATCTGTTAGTATTTAATCATTCAATTCATCAATTAAAATAGAAACATCATTCATTATTAATATCAATATTATATGAACTTTTGTATTAAGTTAACAACTAATAAAAAACAAATTCAATTTCTAACTATTTGTCCAATTTTAAATAATTTCTTTTTTCTTATTATTTTTATA